>CAUZXS010002414.1:0-145000 GCA_963585895.1 Sepioteuthis lessoniana | reverse complement strand
TTTTTAGTCATGGGTCATTGATAAGAGATGGCTACAACTAGTGGAAAGATTAACTTACGCGTCGCCTTCCACCAGCAGCAAGAAAGATTTTAGTGTTGTCACTTCGCTGGTCTGGTGCTGACAGAGAACGGGTTTCTTCCTTTTGCTGAGAGGGTTCCTTTTTGCGCATGCATCGCCCCTTTTCCTGTCAGGGGCTTCTGGGAGTTTCTGCATTTTTTATATTTATTTTATATTTAATTTTAATTTTCTTTTTCTATCCATTACAACCCCTTCATTGTCATTGCTCCCTAGTCCACTCTGGACGGGAGGAGTCGTACCTGAAAGGGTTCTATCTATGCGTCAAATAGAACTGTTTAACATTTAAACTGAGTGCAAACAAATGACTTATGCTAAATTGAATTGTTTAAAATAGAACTGTTTGATGTTTAAGTGAATTAGTATTACATTGTTGTACGTATAGCAGAGAAAGGCAATAATGTATTAAAATATAATCAGCTTCTTTTCCTTTTATCACCCAAAATGTATGGATGGGTAAAAGAGAGAGTTGAAAACAGCTGCACACTAGGGCCAAGGACCGAATCTTCAGTGAAACCTCTTCTCTCTTCTCAGGTCGAAATATTCCCGGTTATATAATATCCTAAACACCTATGCCAATTCTCGTAGTCACATCTTCAGTCTGCCACCGACATATTGCATGTGTGTTGTAAAACATGATGAAGAAACGATTCATAACACTTTGTTATACAAATATAACTGTTTCCATTTTTATTTCTTGAAAGGGTCTGAAGTTGACTGTAAGTGTGAGAGAGACAGGGTGATGGAGACACATGAAGGATTGCTATATTGACCTTTAACTTCTTAGCCACATTGTGCCATATTCATATTCATGGCCCTACTGAACACTTCTTCTGCTTCTCAGCTGGTGTCCGGGTAGGCACTGTTCTCCCCACCCCCGTGTGCTCACCACTTGCTCACTGGTGCTCTTCAAACCTCCTGATTGTCCAGTTAGCTTGAGTTGTAGAATACACTGACTGCACCTCTGCGGAGGGGGAAGACCCCTCCCCAACGAGTGTCCTGAATATGACACT
This sequence comes from Sepioteuthis lessoniana, assembly GCA_963585895.1. Taxonomy (NCBI): domain Eukaryota; kingdom Metazoa; phylum Mollusca; class Cephalopoda; order Myopsida; family Loliginidae; genus Sepioteuthis; species Sepioteuthis lessoniana. The sequence continues at coordinate 143,912 of CAUZXS010002414.1, read as the reverse complement.
AAACAATCTGATGGTGAGGTTCCAGTGATGGTTGGGCCTTGGGGAATGTGAAACGCCCCTTCGTTGCCATTGCTCCCTGGTTCGCTCTGGCCTGGAATGGTAGCACCTGATAGGGTCCTATCTATGGATTAAATAGAACTAAATTGCATACTTATGCTAAACTGAATTGTTTGAATAAGATCTGTTTGACTAAATTGAATAGCTTGAAATAGAAATGTTTTTGACAATTAAACTGTGTACTTACGCTAAACTTAATTGTTTGAAATGGAACTGTTTTGACATTTAACTATGTGTAAATGAAATCTATACTTATACTCAACTGAATTGACTGAATTTGAACTGTTTGAATAAATTGAATAGCTTGAAATAGGAATGTTTTTGACAATTAAATGGTGTACTCATGGTAAACTGAATTTTTAAAAATAGAACTGATTATTTGTATAAAAATGGATTTGGCATTGAATAACCTACAAAGGTTAATATGCCATGAAACCCAAACAACCAATACAAGCGAACCTCCTGACTTGACTGCCCAACCGTATATCTGAGACTTTGACTGCAAGACTGACTGTATCTGCTATGGGTACCTATGCATATATGATTTCACAATGCTTATGCATTTCCAGTTCCCTCATGTGATCTCCTTATACCCACGTATTGCTTGTTTTCCAATTGTTTACACAGGTGCATCTTACTCAAGAAATCCCTGACTCATGGCTATGTCAAAGGTCAGTATGCATCACGTGGACACACCGCCTTCTAACATGCCACCTATACAATGCATGTGATCATGCTTCTGTCTTGCATGCCACTCACACAATCTATGCAGCATTTCCCAAGAACACATGCATCCTGTTTACTTTAGGTACCAGGTGCATTTCCTGTTATTTTTGTTCCCAGTGTCCAACTTAACCTAGAAAGGTTGATATGCGATTATATACAACCAACCCATCTACGTGTCAAATAAATCTGTTTGTGATGTTTATAATGGTTTTGAGCTGCATTAATGTATTGGGTCTTAAATGTTGATATTGTAACTAAGTATTTTGTGTTTACTGGTCTAAAGTGATTGTAAATAAATTTAATTGCTTGCAAATTATTACTATTAGGTAGGAATACTTGAAACATAATTGTATAGGAATTATTAGTATTAGATAAGAATAAGTAATTGTTAGTATTGTTTAAAAATTATTAAATTAGAAATTATTAAATCCTATCAGTGTGCTAATTATTTGTACTTAGAATAGTTGCTTGAAGCTACACTTGTTTACTAATTATCATTAAATACTTGAGACCATATAATTCTATTATTAAATACTAGAAACTACATATATCTATTACTAGATACAGGAAACCATATAATTCTGTTATTAAATGCTCAAAACCATATAGTTCTATAATTAAATAATCGAAAACCATATAATTCTATTATTAAATACTTGAAAACATATTATTCTATTATTAAATACCCAAAACCATATAATTCTATAATTGAATACTTGAAACTTTAGAATTCTACTATTGAATACTTGAAACCATAGAATTCTATGATCAAATACTCAAAACCATATAATTCTAATAATATAATTCTGAGCCCCCTCTTGGTGGTGGGGTTAGAATTCACTGACTTCTTCCCTTATAGAGGAGTAAGATCCTCCCCAAAAGGTGTGTCCTAGTTGTGATACTAAACTTCATCTACTGGTGAGGTTTCAGTTTTGGAGCTCTGGGGGAGTGTGATGTATCTCTTCATTGCCATTACTCTCAGATCTTCTCTAATCTGGAATAGTCAAGTAAAGTTGGCGACCATAATTGAGGGTGACCCGAAGGCTCCCTTTTCGATAGCTACTACACCAAGGTGTAGGGAAGGGCGCTACTCCTTTCCCAGGATTTCTCCACTTTACCCTTGATCCATACCTAATAATGCTGAGTATTAAGCAAGGAGGCATCAAGTACCATTTTTAAAGTCTTTGGTATGACTCTACCCAGGATTGAACCCAGGCCTCCCGGGCCATTGGTGAACACTTTAACCATTATGCCAATGTTCGGTGAAATCTGGAATAGTAGTACTTATTAGGGTCCCATTTTTGGGTCAAATAGATCTGTGTGCAATTTTTTTTTACATAGGATTACTTGATATCATATAACTGTGCAAATTATTTAAATCAAATATACTAGAAGCTATAATTGTTAACTAAGGATTATTGTTATTAATTACTTGAAACTATATTACTGTGCAAACAAATTATTATTAAATAGAAATAATTACTTGAAACTATAAACTTGTGTATAAATTAGATAGAAATTTTCAAAACCATACAACTGTGTGCTAATTATTTGTATTAGATAGGAATACTTGATATCAAATAACTATGTGCAAAAAATCTCTGAAGAAATACCCACAGAAAAAATGTTGATGTGAACATACAATGTACACAATTACCTAACCTCTTGGCATAAAATAACCCATGATAGGTTGAAATGCTGTTAAAATCAGGGAGAGTCCCTGTGATGTAGTGGTTAACAGGCTGGACTGTGACATTGTAGTTAGTGGGTTCAAACTCCAGTTGTGTTATTATATTCACTTTCATATTAATGCCTTTGGGTAAAGGTATGAACTCCCTTATCCCACTTCTAACTATGGGTTAAATAATAACATTATTGTTCTTTCACAAGGATGGTTGCCCAGTTGGCTGGGGGTGTAGAATACACTGACTGCTCCTCTGCAGAGGAGTAAGACCCTGCCCCCAATAAGTGTCCTGGATATGACACTAAACAATCTGATGGTGAGTTCCGGTGATGCTGGAGCTTTGGAGAATGCAGATCCATCCTTCATTGCCATTGCTCCCAGGTCCACTCTGTCCCGGAATGGTAGCACCTGATAGGGTGATATCTATGGGTTAAATAGAACTAACTGCATACTTATGCTAAACAGATTTGTTTGAATTAGAACTGTTTGACTAAACTAAATAGCTTGAAGTGTTTTTGACAATTAAACTGTACTTACATTTAAACTGCATGCTTATGCTAAACTGAATTGTTTGAAATGGAACTGTTTTTGACATTGAAACTCTACTTTCCCTAAACTGAACTGTTTAATATAGAACTGTTTTGACATTCAACTGTGTGTAAATGAAATCTATACTTATACTAAACTGAATTAGAATTGTTTGAATAAACTGAATAGCTTGAAATAGAAATATTTTTGACAACTAAACTGTGTACTTATGCTAAACTGTATTGTTTGAAATAGAACTATTTGCATAAAAATGGATTTGGCATTAAATAACCTACAAAGGTTGATATGCCATAAAACCCAACCAATCAACCAACCAAAAGGATGGTTTTGGCTGTTAATAACCTGCAGAGGTTGATGTGCTATTAAACAAAGAAATCAAACCAAACTGTTAGAATCAATCAATCAGTCAATCATCATTGGTTGGAAAAAAAAAAGAGTTTTGCATTGAATAACACATAAGGGTTGACATATTGTAAAATCGACAAACTTAACCTATCTTTGCTTTGCTTACTGCAACATTAAGATATTCTAAAGATTCTTTTAATGCAAAGTCATTCTCTAAATGGTAAACATTGACATTCTAACATTCAAGTGCCATGAAAATGGGAAATGCTAACACGCCCACATAGGAAACTATGAGAGTATGTACACGTATCTTTCTCAAGCTATAATGATTTTTTTTCCCCTCTAAGGTAGGGCTAGATGATTGTTTTTCTGTCAGTGATGAGAATTCTTTATGATGCCAATCCCGAAAGAAACGTATAAACAAAACTCCCCTCCAAAAAAAGAAATAACTAGTAACACAATTAATTTAAAATAGAACTTACAACTGTGTAGTATCTGATATTAGTGAAACAAAGAGCTGTCTTCCCACTTTTCTTATTTTTATTTATTTAGTTTTTTAAAATATTAATTAGGTGGTATAGATGGCATGTTATTAGTGGAATTTGCAAACTGGGGGTATTTGCATTTACTCTGCATAAATGTTGTTGGATAAATCTTGAATTCACTTGTGCCTCCAATTATGGGTTGGGTAAAATAGTAGGTTATGCAGGGTCTTCTAGCCTTACTGGGTATATTGCATGGGATCACCCCTAGCACAAAAAGTCCGACTCAGCCTTATAAGAAGGAAGGTTTAGTGATGTTTGAAATGAGTATTATTGTTTAGCAAGAGGAAACCATTTTTGTAGCCAGAGTTTTTGTTGTTGGTAAGCAAGGAAAAGTTTGTTTGGTTCAGCGAGGAAGATGGTGTAATGTATGTGTGTTTACGTTGTGTTGTTTCCTCGCCGAGTGTTGTAAGGCCCTCGCTAATGCTTGTTGGAAATAATAAGGTGGTTGAAGATGAAGTAAGATGGTGAAGGTCGAAAGGTGTTGTTATGAATAGTTTTTAGTTGTCTCGCAATTCAGAAGGTGCCATTCGGAGTCACCAATTTGTTGCTGTTTTTAGGATAACACAATGAATTACGAAACTTTTCTTTAACACACAACAACGAAAGTTCTTTATTTGCAGCTTTGAATATGGTTTGTTTTTGGTGCTGCAAGACTCGTGGTGTTTAGGCTTGTTGGATGTTTGAGACGAAATGGCTTAGCGGGATGTTGAGATGGCAGCGTGTTGTTGGACTTGTGAGGGATGTGTTTAAAGTCACCGCGTAGTTTTGTATCTGGTTTTTGGAGGAGAGTATGCGTATCTCCATTAATGTGGGCCAGAGGTGAAATGGTAGCTAGTGTGTCGAGAGTGGAGTTACGCTCGAATCGACATAGCCAATTTTTGGGGTGACATGAAGTGGTGCCTGTGGAAGGCATGCTGAATGTTTCTAATTTATGTTCAACTGGGATTCCTCGTAAAGAATCCATAAATTAGATGATTCACTCGTTGAGTGTCCATGTTGCTGCTGCTAGTGTTAAAGCCACAGTGAGATGTCCACACTGGGTGGCTTATCTAGCTAAAAAGCATCGCTAAGCAGGGACGACCAGAGGCACGTCTGTTCTGGTCGCCGTCTCACGCCGAAGAGAGTGGATTTGGCTGCTCACCCATTTTGCTAGCCGGAAATGAAGGTCCGGGCTGAATAGGATAAGTCATCCTGATTGGGTGAAATTCAGTGTTGAATTAAATTGCGCGCCAAAACAAAATACGAGATTTTCCTCTTCTCTAGAAAGGCATGAATGCCTAGAAGTAATTCTACAATAACATTACATGTATACTATGCGAGGCACATGTCAATAGTCGAGCTGCTAGGAAAATAATAAATCAAAAAACACTGAAATGGTTAACCAGTCTAGGAGAATGTCAGTTCAAGGCTAGCTATGAGACAAAGAAATATACTTCATTTTACTGTTTGAACATTTCTGATTTGAAACATAATTTCAACCTTGATTCTGTTTTCTTTGATACAAGATAAAAATTAATTAAATTTTCTAAGGAATTATCTTTTTGAAGTCATTAAACTCTTCTCAGCCAAATGGCATTTTATTGAAGTGTTGGATATTTAAATTCTTCACAATACAACTTGGGGAGTCTATGTGGCCGAGTGACTAACGTGCTGGACTGTGACAGCATAGTGAGTGAGTTCAAACTCTAGTTCCATTATTTCATTCACTTTTGGACTAATACACTTGGTAAAGGTATGAACTCCTTTATCCTTTCAACTATGGCTTGAATAGTACCACTTCTGCTTTTCTACAAGGATGGCTTTGGCATTTCATCACCAGCAAAGGTTGATATGCCATTAAACAAAGAAACCAAACCCAACCAAACAACACAACTTACATTTCTTGCTTTTTCAAAAACTTCAAGTGTATTTATTTTAATCTGAAAGTTTTTTTTGGTTTGGTTTGTTGGGTTTTATGGCATATCAACCTCTGTAGGTTATTTAACGCAAAATCCATTTTTATATGAATAATCTGTTCTATTAAAAACAATTCAGTTTAGCTTAAGTACACAGTTTAATGGTCAAAAACATTTCCATTTCAAACTATTCAAGCAGTTATATGTAACAATTCAGTTAAGTGTAAATACAGTTTTAATGTCGAAAAACAGTTCTATTTGAAATAATTCAGTTAAGCATAAGCACGCAGTTTAAATGTAAGTATGGTTTAATTGTCAAAAACATTTCTATTTCAAGCTATTCAGTTTACTCAAACAATTCATTTTAGCATAAGTATGCTGTTAGTTCTATTTAACCCATAGATAGGGCCCTATCAGGTGCTACCACTCCAGGCCAGAGTGGACCTGGGAGCGATGGCAATGAAGGGGTACTCCGCATTGCCCAAAGCTCCAGCACTGCTGGAACCTCACCATGAGATTGTTTAGTGTCATATCCAGGACAGAGGTGCAGTCAGTGTATTCTACAGCCCCAGCTGACTGGGCAAAGTTTTTTTTTTTTAAAGTACATTATTTACTGTATAGTAAAGTAAAGTAAAGTTGGCAACCATGGTTGAGGGTGACCCAAAGGCTCCCTTTTCAATAGCTACTACACCAAGGTGTAGAGGAGGATGCTACTCCTTTCCCTGGATTGCTTCACTTTATCCTTGATCCTTACCTTATAAGGCTGAGTATTAAGCAAGGTAGTATCAAGAACCATTTTTTGAGTCTTTGGTATGACTTGACCTGGGATTGAACCCAGGTCTCCTGTGCCATTGGTGAACACTCTAACTATTATGCCAATGTCTGGCCTGCTGCTAATATCAGTGTCAAAATTAGAGCTCGCATTATTTTTGAGTGTATGTATGCATAATGAATGAATGAATATGTATATATAGTTCCATTAAAAATGAATGTATGTATGTGTGTGTGTATATATATATATATATATATATATATATATATAGTTCCATTAAAACTGTATTACAGATTTAAAAACCAAGCCCAAAAATCAACTGTTTCTAACACACTAACATCCATCACCTAAATAGGTTTGAAGCCTTAATGATTATGTCCAATCACTTCTTTTGAAATTGTATCAAAGTTGAGAGGATGTGGTTTGCGGTGTGAGAGCTGAAGTTAGTATGGGAGAGTTGTGGTAAATTAAATGATGCATGAATGTGAACTTTAAGCAACTGCTCAAGGTTTGTCTTTTTTACATATAAAATGCCTGACTAATTTTGATATATGTTTTTATAAAACAAAGGCAAAATGTGATGGGGTGTGTGTGGAAATTCTGCAGAAGTCACACATTCCTGTGAATTCTTTAAGGGCTAGTCTGTATTTATCCAAATTCTGCATGGAGGCCACTTTTAACATGAGGTAAATTTTTTAGCTGAGAACAGCTGTTTTTTTTTTTTTTCTAAATCAGTCTGTCCTCCTATACTAGTTGTTGTACCAAAGCTAGTGAGTCTATTTACCCATAACTAAATGTAGAAGAGATTGAGTTGTACAGTTCCTAATTGGATTATCACAAAATTAAATGCAAACAGCCTCATCCAGGAACTTGTTTTTTTTTTTCTACTTTAAAAGCTTCTGATTTCAAGCGTCAATGGAATCTATTCAGTGTAATCACCTTCAGCCTCAATCACTGCCTTGATATGGATCCGGAACTAGGAGCATGCCTTTTCCACAAGCGCCGGCAGGAGCTCGGCGAATACTCGGCGGATGGCAGCGATCAGGCTGGCTTTGGTGTTGTGGGAGGTCATGTTGGTGATGTTCTTGACGTATGACCAAATGAAGTAGTCCAACGGGTTCAGGTCGGGGAAGGAGGGTACAAAGTCGTAGCACTCTTTCTAAAGCCAAGCCTGGGTCTCTTTGGACTTGTGGGCCGGCGCTGAGTCCTGCTGCCACTCCCAGGGTTTGCCACCGGCCACCTGATAGCACCAGGGGATCACCACACTCTTCAGCACATCCAGGTACACTTCGGTATTGACTTTCAAGCCGACTTCAAAGATGTGAGGTGGTATGATTTGGCCGTCACTTGAAACCCGACCATAACCATAGCGGGAAACTTTGTTTTCATCACCCAGGGCACGTCCCTATTATTCGTGGCAATCCAGCGATGGTTCTGGCAATGGTCCTGTTGTCATAACTTGGATTGGTAGAGAGCATGAGTTGTACAGCGGTGCATCTCCGGTCTCGCTCATTGAACATTGTGTCACTTTCAGACATGATAGAAGGCTCCTATCGCTCTCGGGATTTGTACACAACTGGCCAACTAGTAGATGGTCTGTAACAAAAAAAAAAAACGATTTTCATTAAATGGAAATGGAATCATGTCGTCTTTTCTAGGGTGACAATTTTATTGTTTCACCCTGTACTTAGGATTATTATTAGTTATTTTAAATTATACAGCTGTGTGTAAATTATTTGTATTAAATAGGAATACTCGATAAATTGAATTATTAATATTAATTAGTAATACTTAAAACCGTTTAAATGTTTACAAACAAATGATTAATATTACATAGAATTATTAGTGTTAGATTGGAATACTTATAACCATTTAACATTTAACTCGTGTGCAAACAGATAAGCCCCAACAATTTGTTAAAAAGTAAAATCACCTATAAACTATTTGTTTACAAATCACACACATCCATGCATATATATATATATATATATATATATATATATAACAGGATTTGGCATTAAATAATCCACAAATGTTGATATGCCATAAAACACTAACCAACCTAATTCTGAAGCCAGACATGTATTTCTCATTGTCTTAAAAACTGTATGCTTATATTTTGATAATTTTTATCTCTAATCTCACCATAAGGATTATATATATATATATATATATATGTATACTTACCATGTGAAGTTTTCTCCCTCCCCACATATCTCTGCATGCCAACTTTGTTCGGGGTGGAGGGAATCCCTGTGGTGTAGTGGTTAATGTGCTGGACCGTAACCACCGAAATAGAGAAAGCCCATTCGAGTACGACGTGATGTCACAAAAGTTGATATACATTTTCTTTTTTATCTATATCCTTGCCCTTGAGGTTATAATAATTATGCGGATGCATATTTCCAATCCTCCTGGGAAGACGTGGCCCTGAGGGTGACCGTGTACACTGTAAAGATTATGGATGTAACTTGTAAGACATATTCAGCTTAATTGGTGGTGCAATTACCATGACTAGTTAATTTTGCATCACTTGTGTGCGATATCAACTGGTGGTCAGTGGTAGAGTTTTGGCTCTGCATTCTGTAGTCACTGGTTTGATTTCTAGTGGGGAGATCACAGTATACACTACTGATGAGACCTAATAAGGTCAAAACAGCTGTCCAGTGTTTCCATATGTCGCACGCAAGTGTTTGCCAGATTTTCTGGTTGTGGTAATTCAAGTCACAAAAGTAGTCTACGAAATTAGTGAAACAGTTAGTAATCATAATGTAATGAACTGTTTTAAGAAAAAATGGTCGAAAATATCATGATATAACCTTGACCATGGACGGGTTGAATTTGGTGCAAATGCGACGCTCACAGGAAGCAGGTGGACGTCAAACAATTATATAACCTGATGCCACAGACAGTTCGAGTTAGTTGGAGTCGGTTGCAGTTGAAATTCGAGTTGCAGTTCGAAGCAGTGAGAACCAGCTCCCAGTAGAGGGCTTGGGCCCTCAGGACCCCTGGTTGAGCAGCCCATCAGAATGAGAAAGAAGTGCTGCTATAGTCAGAGGATCTTGGGGTCAATATGTTGCAGTCTGTTCAGTCTCCAACTCATCTCTCACACACAACCCTTTCGCATAAAGTGTGAGAGGTATATTTTTCTAAAGAAGTGTGTTTGTTCGTCATTATTGTTGATTATGCTTCCACATATATATGTATACATATAGTTGTATCACGGCTATACTACAACTGAAATTCGTTCATTTTTTTTTTTGTTACGAATTTGAAAACATTTTTTAAAAATCATAATCAGCATTGTTTTAATTTGTATGTTATTATTTTAATTTCAATAATTATTCTGTAAAGTTACAATATCGTAATTATTAAGTTTTTATTATTCATATACACTATGTAGCAACAACTGAATTATGAATTAGAGAACTAACAAACAATAATTGAATAAATAAACAAACAAATAACAAGTAAATGATAAATAAAATATAAATTAGAAACTATAAAATTAAACACAAACAAGCAAATAAATTTGATACAAACAATAAAGAGATTTAATATTCAAATATAATACTTAAAGATAAATAGGTTACAGATAGAAAATTTTAAGATTGAAATTCATTTTTGATTTTAATTGTTTCAAATTTGAAAACTATTTTTAATCAATCATAATCAGCATTATTCTAATTTGCATGTTTTTATTTCAATTTTAATAATTATTCTGTAAAGTAACAATTTTGTAATCATTATGTGATCATTACTCAAATACAGCGATAACTGAATTATGAATTAGGAAACAAATAATAATTAAATAAACAGACAAACAAATTACAAATAAATGATGAATAAATAAAGCAATTAAATATAAATAAAAAACAAACAATAAAGAGATTTAAAAATCAAAAAGTACTTATAGAAGAATAGGTTACAGATAGAAAATTTAGCTGAATGTTTGAAATTTTGTTTTTTTTACTGAACTTGTGTTTTGCTGGTTGGTATCGAGATCTTTTCCCCTTCTGCTTCTGCTTTCACAATGCAGGATCCGAGCTCTTACACACCTTAACGAACAACGGTATTTGTCGACTGTCCCACCCAGTGGACGAGTGTGGCACAAGACCTTTTTTAAGGTGGGTCCAGGCGCAGAACTGTGGCCCAGACGCACCTGGCTGCTCCAAAAATGCCTTGGGCTCTGTTGGCATTCCCCTAAAAAGAGGCGCCAGGCAATAAACCTAACCTCTTCAAGGAGGGTTAAAGTCTGGGGTGATGGCTCCCTGAGGCTCGAGGTATGTCCAGAGACGAGACACACCCAACCAGATCCGTGCTGTTGATACCACGGCTGGCTGAAGTGTGACCCATCGACTGGGTCCAGTTGATTCCTCAATGAACAACTGTATTTGTCTTCTATCACACCATATGGACGAGTGTGGCACAAGGCCTTTTTTAAGGTGGGTCCAGGAGTAGGGCCTTAGCCCAGATATGCCCAGTGGCTCTAAAAATTCCTCGGGACCCATCAGCATTCCCTTAATAAAGAGAATCTCAGGCGCCAGGTGATAAACCTAACCTCTCCAAGGAGGGTTAAAGCCTGGGGGGACGGCCCCCTGAGGCACAAGGTATGTCCAGTGATGTGACACACCCGACCAGATCCATGCCGTTGCTACCACGGCCAGCTGCAGCGTGACCCATCTACTGGATCCGGTTGATTCCTCAATGAACAACTGCCGCAATGAAAAATTCTGGCTCCTTTTATGTATTTTGAGTTGACCATAATTTGCATTAGCACAAGCCCCACTGTCAGTTCTGCTGCACGTGTGTACAACCATTCTTGAGTTTGCCACCATGTTGCTTGCCTTGCCTGTTATCTGCTCTGTAATTGTGAAAAATGCAAACAACCCTAAGGCTCTTGCTTCTTCTTTGAAAAGGTTCCTCACACTTATCCTGGTCACAACCATCAGACTCCTCCTTGATCTCAGGATCACATATAGGACAATGTGGAACAGGTTGTTTTTTCTGGCCTCTGGTGCAGTTTTACTTGTTGCTTCAGCGGTACAAACTTAAGGTTCTTGCTTGCTGCTCCATCTTAATGGCATCAACTCAGTTTCCTCAGTAGCATTGTTTTCAGCTCTTTTGCTAAACTCATCTTGCCTTAGGCTGCTGTATGCGCTACTTGCTGATGAGTTCTCCTCCACTTCTTTGTATACCATCAGGTCTGCTTCATTGTCTGTCGGGTCTAAAGGAGTAACATGCTCACTGGTGGTATTATTCTTCACATGCACAGGGTGGACATCTTTTACATGCCATGGTATTCCGTCAACACAGACTGAGTGCAGGCTATAGATTCTCGTCACTGTACCTCTGTCAAATTGTGTTGTGCATCTCCCACAATGTAAGGGCTTTAGATTGTATCATCCTGCAGCAGAGCTATGTTGATACCCTTCCAACAGATCTTGTAGGTGTAGGTTAAGTTGGCTGGCGCTGTTGAAGCTGTTTCATTGTCCTTTGGTATAACATTGTGCCTGTACACTGCTTCCTGGATTGAACGTGTTCTTGTCACAATACGTTTTATTGTATGATGGGATCTTTCAATTATCCCATTCCCCAATGCTACGTGGGGACACCGAAAGTGCAGACGAACACCCCACACCTTTGCAAATTGTGGCAATCTTTCTTCACAAAATGCAGTACCATTGTCAGTAAGCAGTTCATTTGGTAGCCTCCTTTCACAAAAAATTGCTTCCAACAGTTTGATGACGCTGGCCAAATCCTGACTCTGCAATGGCTTCCAAAGTGCAAAATGACTAGGGCTGCAGTCTATCAGTGTTAGATAGAGTTGATTTCTGAAATGGGTCACATCCATTCCAACTCTACTCCATTTCTCAGATACATCAAGGCTGCCTAGCTTCCAATGCACAGGGGCTGGATCTATAGATTGACCCTGCAATCTCTAACCACTACTAGCACCGCTGCCTTAGGGACCCTTGGTTTGACCAACTTAACAAAATACAGTGTTTGTTTCATGCTAGGGTGTCTGCTGGATTGATGAATGGTCTGTATACGAGCAACATTTAGTTCTTCAGCCACGACACACAGTTTCTTAGGGTTCTGTCACTGTGCGGATTTCTTCCAGCCAACACTGCAGCACCCTAGTAAGTTGATCGGTTCGATTGACATGAGAGTTGACTAGCCCCACATTGATATCCAGCTTATATTCTGCGAACTGTTCTCTCAGTGTGGCCAGCCAACGCCTAATCAACATTTCTGAGGGTGCTTTGGTGCACGCTCTGTACTGTCCAGACAAGTTGTCTGATACCCAGCAGTGCCTGCATGCAGAGTCCGTCCGTGAGTGAATGGTTTTTGCTTTCTATTGTAATGTAAGGTTGATGCCTCACAGCACCACATCCAGCTCAACCAAGTTAATGTGCTTGTCCTCATGCACCAGTTGTAGCCAGCTTGCATCTTCTGCCACAGCTGCACAATCACACTGGTGGCCAACAAACTCGCATCTACCCAAACTGTAACATCTTTTCTGCTAATGCACCAGGTATCCTGCACTGGATCAGCCTGTGTCATTCTTGCAAAGATGTCTCCTATCATCCGGTTTAGGAAGGGGTCTTTTATTTCATCATCCTATCCAGTTGTTAAAGCATTTACTCTCCACATTACAAATGCAGTTTCAGCATGCAAATGACTGCACACTGGGAAATGTCCAGTCAATTTCCCTCATACAGAGAAAATAACACAATGGGTAAGTACACTAGCGACTATTGGAAGCTCACTCCTACAACACCATTGTAGTTTTCCTTGCTCCTCCCAAAATCCCAACATGCATGTGTCATGTCTCAACTGTTCTAGGATATTTCTGGTCAAGCTAAACTGCTCCAGATGCTCCTTGATGCGGGCAGTAGAACACATGCTCTCATTTACAAAGATGTTATTGATATAAGAGGAGGTGGCAGTGTTAACGATCTTGTCCTGCTTCATGACAGCGTTGACAATAGACCATATTATCAGAGGTGTGATTTTAAGTCTAAATCCCAAGTGGGTGAGACAATACCTCTGCCCCCTGATCTCTACCCTCTGGAATGACCACTGGGACTTCTTCATGTGTACTTGCAGATAGGCCTGGTGCAGGTCTGGCACTGCAGCTTTTGTACCTGGCTGTTGCCACTCCCTTAACTTTTGCACAAAAACATCTGTGCTGGCCATATACATGTCCCCATGCTCATTGAGCTTGCAGTAGTCCATGACAGGGCAAACCTTCTGTTTGTTTTCTTGTAGAACGGCCATGAGAGGGATCAGACCCTTTCGTGGGTCCAAGCTCATCTTCTAGGTATGGAAGTAGCCAGCCGTTATCTATCCACACCTGTAACACTCAATCTTACTCCCTCTGAATCTGCCCAATTCAACCATTTTCACCCTAGTAAACCTTTAGCTATCCCCCCATTTGGCCTCCACATCAAAGAAGCAATACCACATATAAGCTAAAACGCCAACAATATTTCACCACTCACTATGGGCAACTTACCCCATGGACAATTACCAAACCTCATAGAGATTTAACATTAATACAGGAAATAACACAACCAACAACCTCATTTGCAAAAAACAGATTCAAAGGACTTAGATACAAATATTTAGACCAAACCGATAAAATGAAACGCAGTTTCTTCCATGCAGCGGTCACATCGATACTGCTATATGGATGCACTACATGGACTCTAACAAAACAGTCTGGAGAAGAAGCTAGATGGCAATTACACAAGAATGCTGTGAGCAATCTTGAACTAGTCCTGGCAGCAACACCCCACAAGACACCAACTGTACGGCCACCTGTCTCCTATCACGAAAACTACTCAAGTTAGACTAACCAGACATGCAGGACACTGCTGGAGAGGCGGGGACGAACTCGTGAGTGATGTACTCTTATGGACCCCACACATGGCCGTGCAAAAGCAGGACGACCAGCACGAACATACATTCAGCAACTCTGTGAGGATACAGGATGTTGTCCTGAAGACCTGCCTGAGGCAATGAACGATAGGGAAAAGTGGCGAGAGAGGGTCAGGGATATCTGTGCTACCAGCACGACATGATGATGATGATGATGACCTTTTCACACTGATGAGTCAAAAACTGTAGACGGATCCAGAGCAACAGTCACCAATCTAAATAACTACAAACATATCAGACTTCCAGATATTGCTTTTATCTATTCAGCGGAATTACAAGTAATTAAAATGGCACTGGACATGACCAAGAAATCAGAGATGGATAAATCCATGATATTCTCAGATTCTCTATCCAGCCTAGTAGCAATCAAAGAGGGAAACCAAAACTACCCATACATACAAGAGATACTAGAAACATCACTATCTAACAAACTTTGGCAAAACAGTGGTTTTTTGCATGGACTCCTAGCCATGTGGGCATTAACGGCAATCAAATGGCTGACACACTTGCAAAAGAAGCAACTAAAATGATAACAACTCTTAAACTTCCATTCACAGACTACAAAACCAAAATCAAACTCTACATAAGAAAATGGCAAACAATATGAGACGTGTCCCTAAATAACAAACTCTATGAACATCAACCTACAATTAAACTAGAAATCGCAGAACTATTAACTAACCAAAGACAAGACATAATATTAAGCAGAATCAGAATTGGACACACATACCTAATACATGTCTATCTGCTCAAGGAAGAAACTGCACCTTGGTGTACCTGCTGCAATCAACTACTCACAGTCAGTCACATATTGATTGGCTGCAAAAAATATGAGAACATTTGCCAGAAAAGCTACCAAGCAACAACCCTAGCTCGGCTATTCAAAGATGTACCTGCTTCTCAAATAATAAGAGTACCTAAAAAAAATAAACTACTTCCAACTTCTATAGAACAACACTAAGTGCTTGAAATCGGTTTGACCATGTATTACCACTAAGTGAGCTTTGCTGATCTAAACTTTGCTATCCATAAACTATTAGTTTTCAAATTATACATAGTAAATATATGTATAAACTATGTTTGGCATTGAATGATCCACTGTGGTTGATATGTCATAAAACCAAAACATCCATCCATTCATCTTTCCGAATCTGTGCAGGGGCAGGATATTCTGATCGCTGGCCAATTTCCAGGATATGGTCCATCTCTGATTGGTCTTGTTGTACTCTGCACTGAAATTGGGTTCATTAATGGTGATTGCAGCACAAGTTGGTTCGTCTCACCAGGGAAATTTCACTTTGTCAGTGTTAGTCAAAGATATTCCGCCAAGGAATTTGATTCAGACCAAGCAACAAATCAAATCCAAGCAATTCTCCATCCACAATCAAAACTTCCATGATGATTGGTAGCATGATATCCACGCTAAGCTTGACAACTCCCACTTCACAGCTCTTCAGTGTGCTTCTGCCCACCGTTAGCATGCGTTTCCTTTTGCTTCCATCCCTGACAGTATTGTCTGCATGCTAGGGACTGTGTGCAACCAGTGTCCACCAGAACCATTCATGGTATTTCATTGATTTGGACAGTTCTCATAGGCAGCATGTCATTTACGTGTGCTTTGGGGAGGAGACTTGTGCTGAATTCTTGCCCCCTTGCCTGTTTCTCGGACAGTCCTGGGCAATGTGTCCTTTCCACTGGCATCGATAGCATGTGATGGTTCTTCGGAGCTGGGCATCTACACTTCTGGAAGTTTCACATCGCAGGAGACAGTTACGTACCCTGTGATTGGGTCCATCACACTCATAACACCTGGTCTGCATATTGATTCCTCTTGGCGTGCAATGCAGCAGCTGTGTGGCCACTGTCGCCTGCTCCATCACTGCCGGTGAAATTCTTCAGCATTGCCCAGGCTTGGGCCAACACTTGTGGTAAATCCGAGTCTTCCCTCTGAGAGGATGCTCGTATGAGCTGTTCAGCATGCACAGGCAACCCAGAAATAAACGCTCATTGTAAGCCTTCTTCTGACATACCTCTAAACAGAACCACAAGCCTGTACAATTCAGCCAAAAAGACATTGACCATTTCTCCTAGCCGTAAGTGCTGTGCTGCAAAATGTTTCCATGCAGTGAAAGGGTCTAGGGCAAATGCTGTGTACAGCACTTTTTTCATGCAACTAAAATTAGTGTGCTTCTCCTCACTCAACTGTTGGTACACTGTGTATACGCCACCTGATAGACGTATCGGGATCACAGACTCAATAGGCATCACTCCGCTCAACTAACATATTAATTCCGCTTTTTCCAACCATTCCACCATCAACTGTCCTGAATCACTTCTGTTGGACTATGGTATCAACTTTAGGATGAAAGCCATAGAGCCTAGATAGCTTGTATCATGCTGGTTGGTATCGAGATCTTTTCTCCTTCTGCTTCTGCAACCCAGAATCCGAATTTTTATATGCCTTAATGAAAAACTGCTGTAATGAAAAATTCTGGCTCTTTTTATGTATTTTGAGTTAACCATAATTTGTATTAGTGCAAGGCTTTCTGTTAGTTCTGCTGCACATGCGCACAGCCATTCTTGGGTTCGCTGCCATGTTGCATGCCTCACCTGCTATCCACTCTGCAATTGTGAAAAATGCAAGCAAACCTAAGGCTCTTTTTTCTTCTATGAAAAGGTTTCTCACACTTATCCTGCTCACAACCATCACACTTGTTATTTTTAATATCATTTTCTTTGGAACAAAAATTATTTAAGAGCATTTGTAAAGCACTAAACAAACATTCTTTGTATTTTTTCTATACTGTAACCCTCATCACAAATGTCAACATTAAAAAGAAGCTCATAATCTGCCAAAACATTCAATGTTATATGCATAGCTAATTTCCTTTGATTTACTGAATGAAGAAAAGAATGATGTTTTATCAGCTTATCAATGACTATATAATTATACATCATAAAATTTTTAGTTGTATCATTAGGATATAAGAGAGAAGCTCTATCATTCCCTTTGAAAATAGCTGTTTATTTTAGGTATTTCTTCCAGATATTAAATCTTTGCAACTATTGCATTTAATTTTCTTAAAAACTACATAACAGCAATAACCTGCTAATAATATTATTACAGGAAGAACTCTACATTTATTAATATCATTTTCTTTAACATCAATTCTAAATTTGTACACATCTAACTTTTGCTCCTCTGTCACTTCATCTCAGTTTGGTTCTTGTAAATTTTTAAAATCAATTTTAATGCATTTCTGATTAAATGGTAAGCTCAATTTTAAAACTGATAGCATTCTAATTTTTTTTTCACAGTCAAACACTTGTATTGAGATATTATACTGTATACATATGTTGATAAGGTTAGTCCCTTGATGGTTGAATAGCTAGGTAAAATTATATTTTTGCTGTCTCTTAACAATCTGTACCCTTTAGGGGAGCAGTTATATAGCAATGAAGAAAATATTAATTTTGTTGAATAATCAAACTTATTCTGTATCATTAAGTTTAGCTGTTCATATATAAATTTTATTGAATTAAAATGTTTGGTTCTTCTTGCACCAATAGTAGAAATGATAGCACCAATTTGAATATAAAAATCATATTCTGAGTTTTGGTTTGCTGTTGTTCTGTGTCCATTTTCTTCAGGTTTTCTATCAGAATTTCATGAGAATTTTGATCATTTATATGTTTAGGAATCTTATAGTCCCCTATTTTATTAATTTCCACATCTCTACAAAATACATGTACTGCAAAATCAGATTCAATAACAAGAGACAGATTGATTTTTGGATATGAGGATTTGATGATGCTTCAACAACACTCCAGTAATTTTTATCAAGAAAATTTAATTTCCCTTCTCGATCATTCATATTATGAAATTTCTTCAGCTTTTTATGTTAAGTCATCAGTAATACTTTAATTTAAAGCACTTTTAAGGGCAGAATTCTCCAGTCAGATTCTCCTAGAATTTGGTGACTCTCTAGAGGTTTTCAATATTTATCTTATATGAGGGACAGTTAGGTAAAATTCTAGGGATAGCAACATCACAAAGATATGTTTTTTGAAGTTTAACTTCAACTGTGACACCTGTTTTTTCATCAAAGGCTGACGATTCTCTCCTTATGTAAAAAAGTAAAGTTAGCGACCATAGTCGAGGGTGACCCGAAGGCTCCCTTTTCGATAGCTACTACACCAAGGTGTAGGGGAGGGCGCTACTCCATTCCCTGGATTGCTCCACTTTACCCTTGAACCGTACCTTATAATGCTGAGTGTTAAGCAAGGTGGTATCAAGTTCCATTTTTAAAGTCTTTGGTATGACTCGACCTGGGATTGAACCCAGGTCTCCCGGGCCATTGGCAAACACTCTAAATGTAGTTCAGATACCTAAAAAGATTTTAAAAACCAAACTTATTTTAAATTCTTGTGGAAAAAAAAAAAAGAAAATCAGTCAGCAAAAATCTACAATAGGAAACATTTTTCTTACCATTCTTGAAAAAGTGAAGAGTATTCTGATATTTTTAAGGAACATAATTTAATTCATTAATTCAACAAAAGATTATTAGTGATGAAGCTATGTATAAATAAAGAGAGAATTTTTAATGTCTACTTATTTTTTAAATTAAAATGATAAATAAAAAAATTTTATGAATAAAACAATTCTAGAAAATTGTTAAATTATTAAAATTATTTTTTATGTCAATAAAAATATCCTTTTATGAATTTATATTGAAATTATTTCAAAGTTTATTTTTTAAAAAAGTAAAGTTTTCAGCTTTTAAAAACTTTTGCAATGTTTTTTTAATATGTTGTGAATTATGAAGACATGAAATTAACTTAATTCTTAGAGTTTCTATTAAATTTAATAGCTTTCTAAAACAAAATTTTGTTTTAATGGGTTGTAAATTACAAAGACATGAAATCAATTTAATCCTTAAAGTTTTATTCACAAATAAAACAATCCTAAAAAATTGTTAGAATGATTACAATTGTTCCTTTTTTATGCCTATAAAAGTACTCCTTTATGAATTCTTGAATGAATTGATTATGAAAATTGCCTTAAAGTTTATTCTTAAAAAAAATAACGTTTTCACTTTTAAAAACTTTTGCAGCTTTCTTTTTAATGTGTCATTAATTACAAAGACAGGAAATCAATTTAATCCTTAAAGTTTAAATTGAATTTGATAGCTTTTTATTACAAAACTCTGTTTTAATGTGTTGTGAATTACAAAGATATGAAATTAATTCAATTAAAGTTTTACTTATGAATAAAACAATTCTAAAAAATTGTTAGAATTGTGAGAATTATTTTTTACATCTACAAAAATATTCCTGAATAAATTCACATCGAAAATTTATTTAAAGTTGATTTTTTAAATGAGGTTTTAGATTTTAAAAATAATGCTAGTGATCAATGTATCTTAACTTTCTCACTAGATTTAATTTTGTGTTGTGAATTAAAAAGACATGAAATTAATTTAATCATTAAAGTTTCAATTGAATTTATTCATTTTTAATACAAAAAGAAAAAAAATTATTTACTTTGCTGAATTTAGTAGGTGAAAAATTCTCTCTTTTGATTGTATGAATCTAAATGTCAGATAATTCTTTATCTTTAGAAAAAGAAAATACATGAACTTTAGGGCTGTTTATATAATTCCCTTTGCAATTTGGTACAATGCATCTATGAGGTATTATTTTTGTTTATAAATAAATTCAATATTTAAAAGAAAATATTGATAAATAATTTTAAAATACCGCCATAAAAATCTAATACACAGCCTTCTTGAAAGTTGGACTCAAGATGACGGCGTCACATGACATGACATTACAATCAAACAGGCCTTTATATTTCAGTGGTCACAGCCGGACTGAGACATCATTAGTGAGTTTGAACTCTAACCTTGCAATCACGTTCACTTTAGACTTCTACTCTAGGGAAAAGTATAAACCCTCCCTTATCTTCCTATCTATGGGTTAAACTGTACCATTACTGTCCTTCTACAAGGATGATTTTGGCATTCGATAACCCATGAAGGTTGATATACCATTTAAAAAAAACAATTCAAACCAAACCAACTTTGCTAACTCTTTTTTTCCCTTTTGTTTTTGTTAATAAAGTCGTTATAGTTTATATTAGTGTCTTTGTTTAATTACACTGGCCTATGCTATGAATTTAAAAGAAAAAAATTTTTTAGGCATGATTTATCTTATTTGGCTTAAAAAATGTATGCTTCAAATCACTCCCAAAGCCAAACAATTTGGACACCCCAGTATTTTTAAAGGTAGACAGAAACACACGATAAAACAAAATGAACAGTTCTGAAGTAGAGTTGAAATTTTGATCATTATTTTAAGATATTCTGTTAAACAGGTATTTATGGATGTTTGGTTGGTGGATTTTAACAGCATGTCAATTTGTCTGGAGTTATTTTATGCCTACAGGTTAGGGAATAGTGTACATTGTACCTTTATATTTATAGATTTTGTAGTTTAGTTTTTTTCTTTTCTGAAGTAGAGTTGAAATTTTGATCATTATTTTAAGATATTCTGTTAAACAGGTATTTATGGATGTTTGGTTGGTGGATTTTAACAGCATGTCAATTTGTCTGGAGTTATTTTATGCCTACAGGTTAGGGAATAGTGTACATTGTACCTTTATATTTATAGATTTTGTAGTTTAGTTTTTTTCTTTTCTAATAAAATGTTAGTATCATTGAAGATAAAGTTGACGGGTTACTTTCTCTAGTATTGTGATCAGGTTTACATTCGTAATTTTTGGTATAATTTTATTTTTCTCAAGTAGGACAGGATGTCATTTATTTTGACATTCTCAAGTAGATCTTTTCTATTATTTGTGTTTAAAAAACAATTTCTGATGAGAGCCAAAACTCCACATTCTATTAGAAAATGTTTAAGAATTCAGGGGGTTTGATGTGTTATGCTCTATGGTCGTTGATCTTGTTTGAGTATAAAAGAGTAAGTAAGTCTTGTGTGACTGATGCGTAATCATGATATAGTGACTTGTTTCTTTTGTGGATTTTCTGAAGGCTGGTCTCCATTCTCCCAAAGTGGAGTGAGCAAGAAGAGTTTATTATGGATGTTGTTATTCAAGCATTGTTGCCATTTTTTATTGAGGTTACAAAACAATTTATCTTTAACCTTTATGGGTTGAAGATATATTTGGACAATTTTTATTTACTTTCTCATTCTAAAGACCCTTTTTATACAACTGTATATATACTATGGGGGGAAGATTTTCCTACACACATCTTTGCACACACTGTTTCTGCTAGCACCTCACGTTCTTTGCTTTCTTTATTTTACCCAGTCAGCTGGGGCTGTAGAATACACCGACTGCTTCTCTACAGAGGGATAAGATCCCCTCCCCACAAAGAGCATCCTGGATATATCACTAAACAATCTGATGGTGAGGTTCCAGTTTGGCTAAACTGAATAACTTGAAATAGAAATGTTTTTGACAAACTGTACTTACATTTAAACTGTGTGCTTATGCCAAACTGAATTGTTTGAAATGGAACTATTTTTGACATTGAAACTGCTTACACTAAACTGAATTGTTTACTATAGAACTGTTTTGACATTTAACTGTGTATAAACAAAATATGTAATTATACTAAACTGAATTAGAACTGTTTGAATAAACTGAATAGCTTGAAATAGAAACATTTTTGACAATTAAACTGTGTACTTATGCTAAACTGAATTGTTTGAAATAGAACTGATTATTTGCATAAAAATGGATTTGGCATTAAATAACCTACAAAGGTTGATATGCTATAAAACCCAACCAACCACCTTTCTTTATTATTGATAAAGTTGTTATAATGTATATTGACCCCTTTATTTATTTACTTTGGCCTACATTATGAATTGGGTTTTCAGAAATAATTGCCCTTATCTAGCCCACAAAATCGTGTTCATGTGATAATCGGACCGGTAAACCCACACAAGTTTGACGTTCTTGTTAACAACCTCTATATATTTGTAAGTACTGCAAATTATTAATCTGACTTTTTTTTTCTTTTTTAACATGCTGGCAGGTGATCCATTAATCATCAAACCTTTAATTGCTTTATTCATATATAACCGCTATTTGATGTATCATTGGAAATACTATATTTGACAACATATGAGGACCACCACCACCATTTACCAGCCCAGTTGCTTGGGGCTGTAGAATATGCTGACTGCATCCCTGCTGAGAGCTAAGAACTTCTCAATGAGTATCCTGATATGACTGTAAACTGTATCCAATTGTGAGGAGCTTTAGGGAATGTGAAGCACCCCTTCATTGCCATTACTCTCATGTATACTTTGACCCCGTGTGGTATTACCCCTTAGGGTACAATTTGTAGATCAAATAGAGCTCTTTAAACATTTACTCTAACCATTTAACTGTGTTCAAATAGAAATATTAGTGTTAGATAGCAATACTTGAAACCATTCAACTGTTTGCAAACAAATGAGCTCTAACTCATCTAAAAATAAAGTTACGTACAAACTGTTCACTTACAAATCATATATGTATAAATAGGATTTGGCATTAAATAACCATCAAGGTTTGGTATGCCATTAAACCAAATAACCTAACCCCTCTCCATTCACATTCAATATTACAATACTCATACAGTTCTTGTAATGATTAATAGGATTAGTATCTGAATCAGCACTTCTGGTTGTCTCTGGATTCAAAGGGTGGCATCAGTAGGTGACTTGAAAATATAGGTGCACCAGTCCACTGAAATCCTTTTTATAATAATCACCTACCATTGCCTATAGTCAGATTACTAACTCTTGCCTCCTGCTCTGGTCTACTTGGATTTTTGTTTGATGTCAACATCCTCCGTTACCTATTGTAACAGATCTGTCTTTTTTTCCACCCTGTTTGCAGGGCTTAGAATTCACTGACCGTATCCCTTGCTAAGATCCCCCGCCAAAAAAATGGGATGTCCTGGGTATGACAGTAAACTGCATCTGGTGATGAGGCTCCACTTTTGGAGCTCTGATAGGTGTGGAATACCTTGTCATTGCCATTACTCCCAGGTCACTTTGGCCCGAAGTGGTAGCACCTGTTCCCTAACAGGTGCTACCACTTCGGGCCAGTCATTTGGTCAAATAGATCTGTTTGAAAATTTGTTAGATAGGAATAGTTGATGCCATATAACTCTAAAATTTTTGTATTAAGAATAGTTACTTGAAACTATAATTGTCTACTCGGGTTTATTATCAGTTACTTGAAACTATAGAACTGTTTGCAAACATGATTACTGTTGAATATAAATATTTACTTGAAACCACAAAATTGTCTATCAATTATTAGTATTAGATAAGAATACTTGAAACCACATGACTACATGCAAATTATTTGTATTATATTAGATAGGAATACTTGATATATAGCTCTGTGCAAAAACTCTTTAGAAGCAAAAGTATGAGAAAATATTAATGTACAATGTATATGATTCCCTAACTTCTTGGCGTAAAATCACCCTATACAGGTTGACATGGCATTAAAATCAATCATATTTGCATATTTGAAGGAAAAGGTGCTAAATTTTCTCTTTCCAATTCAACATTCCAGGAAGAAGGAGGTATATTTCAACCTGTCTTGGAGATGTGCAGTCTTCCTCAGGAGGTCATTGTGTTGTGGACACATATACATAAACGTATATGTCTACTGACAGTACTAGTGCTAAAGACCTCTGTTCATGATGGTCATCAAAAAATAAACTCTTTCATTTCCTATAAGGAAATCCTTCTCTTTCTATATTATTGCTGATTAATATCTTCCTAACTTGTTTAGTTATATTGTTGTCTACACACTAATCTGTACATAGATACCTATGCTGCATAGCAGAGAAAGACAACAATGCTGATGTATAAAAAATATAGTTTATTTCTTTTCCTTTTATTTTTCAAAATGTACCGTCGGGTAAAATTCAGTTAAAGACGGCTGGGCTTGCACACATGGATGGATGGTATGGATCTTCTGCAAAATATCTCTGCCTTTCTTCTTTGATCTTGTTCAGGTTGAAAATGTTCCTGGTTATATAATATTCCAGATGTTCACGCAAATTTTCATGGTCACATCTCCTCCAATCCACTGCTTACCATTTGCATGTGGGCACACCTCCTATCACACCACCCACGTAATGCACGTGATCATGCTTCCTTCTAGTATGCTACCCACGCAATTGACGTGGCATTTCTGTTGGGGCACCTGTTTCCTGTTTACTTTAGGAAGCAAGTGTACTTCCTATTCAGTGTCTGACTTCCTTCTAGCATGCTGCCCATTCAACTTATGTGGCATTTCTGCCTTGTTTACTTTAGACAACAGGCACATTTCCTGTTATACCACCCATGCAATTTATGTGGTATATCAAAGGAATCTTCAAGTCAATATCCAACACCTACATGCTACCTATGCCTTCACAACCATAAAAATATGTTCACCATTATGTGCATACCTACTCATGTAGACATGCTTATACACATCATTGCACCTAAATATGTGCACCCAGAATCTGAAAAGCTTATAATGTCACATAGGCATGTGCATATAAACAGATCTGTCTATTTCATGTTAATGTAACCTTAGCCTGAATTTTCAACTTGGGTCCCTGATTTTATGCCATCATACCAACCATATTTCCATATATGCAGCACTTCTTATTCGTATTTAATCTTCTAATTGACTTGCTCTTGTGGGTTTTATAAAAAAATTACATAAAAACCAAATTTTATTTCAACAAGATATGTTTAATTGTGTTTTGTTGTTCAGAATACTAAATGTCAGGAAAATATATATTTTTCTTATCCTTCAGAAATTTGGTTCTCAAAGAGATTGAAAAGGCAACCTCACACTGCTCTTTGGTTTGGTTTAGTTTCTTATTTAATGGCATATCAACCTTCATGTTTTATTTAATGCCAAAGCCATCCTTGTAGAAGAAAAGCAGTGGTATTATTTAACCCCATAGCTGAGAGGAGAGGAGATAAGGGGGTTCATCAGACCTAACCGATAAAATGAAACGCAGTTTCTTCTAGGCAGCGGTCACATCGATACTGCTATATGGCTGCACTACATGGACGCTAACAAAACGGCTGGAGAAGAAGCTAGACGGCAATTACACAAGAATGCTGTGTGCAATCTTGAACAAGTCCTGGCGGCAACACCCCACAAGACACCAACTGTACGGCCACCTGCCTCCTATCACGAAAACTATTCAAGTTAGACGAACGAGACATGCAGGACACTGCTGAAGAAGCAGGGACGAACTCATAAGAGATGTACTCTTATGGACCCCCACACATGGCCGTGCAAAAACGGGACGACCAGCACGAACATACATTCAGCAGCTATGTGAGGATACGGGATGTTGTCCTGAAGACCTACCTAGGGCGGAGGGAGGAGTGGCGAGTGAGGGTCAGGGATATCCATGCTACCAGCGCGACATGATGATGATGATGATGATAATACTTTACCCAAGGGTATTAGTTTGAAAGTGAATGTCATGACTGGAGTTTGAACTCACTATGTAATAGTCTAGCCCATTAGCCCCTACACCATAGGGTTATCCTCTCCTTGCTATTTGAAAGAGTTGCCAAACTAATGAATTAATTAATTTCTTGCCTGCTGAAAATCTTTAATAGTTCTTGAAATCCTTGGAAAGAAAAATATCTAGCCTTTATTAGCCCTATAGAAAGTATTGCAATTTGCTTCTAAGTAAATTATCCTATTAAAATTACTGCTCATAAGTATTGGAAAAAACATAAAATCTGCCTTTTTCTTGCCTAAGATTGCATTTCCTCAACCACCAGGGGTTGCTACTACCCATTTTGGAGGGGGGGTGTCCTTGTGGTGTAATGGTTAAAGCGATGGACTGTGGGATCGTAAGCGAGTTCGTACTCCAGTCGCGCTATTATGTTCACTTTCGGGCAAATACCCTTGGGAAAGGTATGAACCCCCTTATCCTCCCATCTATGGGTAAAATAGTACCACTACTGTTCTTCTAGGAGAATGGCTTTGGCATTAAATAACCTACAAAGATTGAGATGCCATTAAACAAAGGAACCAAACCAAACCAAACCAAACCATTTTGGATGTGTTCTTCGTGGTTATTGTCATTGGAAATGGAATTGGCAACCCAAGTTCAAATCCTAGACAAGACTGTATATCATTTTATGCTAATGCCCTTGGGTAAGGCATGAATCTATTTTTAAAAAATCAACTGATTTCTATACTAAAAAAAGGGTTAATTTTTGTACCAAAAAAATAGGCTTGAAAAACTGTAATTTTTGCAACTGTATTTTTGTATTTACTGACCAATCAGCTCGTTTTAAAATTTCTTTGAGATTCATAGATGACAATGTTTAACTTGCTGTGAAAAAATTCAAGGATCAAAACCCCAAATAATTTAAGAAATCTTTTCCCTCCTAGATTGTTTAAAATGCATAGATAGATGATTAACATTTTTATCTAATTTTGATTGGTTTGGTTTGGTTTCTTTGTTTAATGGCATATCAACTCTTTTTAGGTTATTTTTGCGTGAACTAGTTCTACAATGCCCAAACCAAATGCCATTCTTGTTCTGGTTTGCTTCCAATGGTTTTTGACTCAAGACCACCATCAATTGCTTTGTAGTCTTTTATGTACACAACTTATGCATATTAATAAGTGATAGACTCAAATCATATTACAAATGGTCGCTTACACAAAAAACACATGGGAGATACTTTTTTCACTTTGCGCTAGTACTCTTGAGAAAATACATACTATCTACTTTGGAAATGACTGTTTAAATTTTTTTTTTTTTTTTTTTTTTTTTTTTTTTTTTTTGGGATATTGACCTATGCTCTGTTATAATTCTGCACCCACTGTGAATATAATTCTGCACCTTTTCCCAGCTCTTTTTCTTCCTCATTCCTTTGGATCTTTTCACAGCACCCCTCTCCAGGTGGTAAGAGTTGCTACCACTCATTTTGGGAATGAGTGTTTTAACTAAAGATATTTGGTATGCATTTAGTGTTGCTCTCAATAAACTTAGTTATGCTGCTGTTAAACTGGGAATTTTACCCCTTCCTATTTCTGTTCACCCCTCTTTTTTAGATGCCCACGGTCTGCTGTGAGCAGCCATAAGTATCCTGTCTAGACAAGCCCACTTCATACCAAGATAAAATTTCCTGCAATTCCATTAAATACTTGTCACCTCTTAATAGTGTTTATTTTCATATTCCCATCTTATTTAACTAAGTAATGAATAGCCCGCGGATTAGGTTTGAGGGGAATTGAATCAGATACATTTTCTTTTCACTTG
The DNA here is from genome assembly GCA_963585895.1 of Sepioteuthis lessoniana. Classification (NCBI taxonomy): domain Eukaryota; kingdom Metazoa; phylum Mollusca; class Cephalopoda; order Myopsida; family Loliginidae; genus Sepioteuthis; species Sepioteuthis lessoniana. Next base: position 116,052 of record CAUZXS010002414.1, on the reverse strand, counting down.
GACTGGTTTACAATAATTTTTCTTGGTTTTATTAGTCGAGGCAATCTAGAGAAAATATGTAACTGACCCTGGACAAATTTATGACTGAAATGAAACAAAATCTATTTGGTAGGGCAACACGTATCATACTCTATAGCATTACTTCTCAAACTATCAGATGTAGTGTATTGTCAGGATATTTTTTCAATGTGCCATGGACTGGCACCATATTTATGTCATGATCAAGTTCTAAGTATTTCTATCCATTGTATATGTATTACAGCATATGAAAAGAATAATATTAAACAATCCAGAAAGATTTGATGCATTTTCACCTTTACATTACATATTGTATATATTATGATAATATGAAACTGGAAACTCACCACACACTGGCAGTCAATGACTTGTGTACCACCACCTTAAATAATGTTGCTCTATAATATATGAAAAGTTTATAAAAGATATTGACTCAAACTGATTTAAATAACCTGTTGAAATTTAGTTATTCTAATTTTTTTTATATAAACGTTTTTGGTGGCACAAACAATAAAATCAGACATTTTTTATTCCCACCATATCACTGTGGGCTCGACTAAGATATTGGCTATTTTTGAAAATTGTTAGTGCATATTTTTTATGGTTAAATAAAAAGATAAAGATTTGGTTTAGCTCATCTGATGGACACAAAAAAAGAGAAGTTTAGTATCATTATAAATTAATGATACAAGACTTTTTGATTGTGACGTAAATGTGCCTCTCTTATACTGTGGGTTTGGGTGAGACATTGGCTATTTTTGGAGATTGTCACTGTAACAATTTGCATATACTTAATCTTGAATTTTTGGTTAAAATTTTGTTTCTATCATTTTTTCTTGAAAAGTTATGGTGTTTTGAAGTTGACATTTTTATCAACAAATCGATGGTAAAATTTGTACATGCAAATTCATCATCAAAATTGTGGCATTATATTTAAAATGGTTTTCTTGCTCAGGTATATGCTAATTTAAAAGAAAAATACCCCTACGGTTTCAGAAATGTTCTGAGTTTTTGGACTGAAAAGTTTAGTAATACATTTATTATTTCAGTAAAATTTTACTTTTTGTTGCCAGATTTTAAGAGAACACACCTAAAAAATTCCTATTTTTAGGGTAAAAAATATTCGAGTATTTTCTATATATTTAGAAATACTGTGTAAATACCAAAGTAGAATATACTACTTATATATTCTAAAACAAGGACCTACATGTTATCTCTTTAAATTGATTTGATTCAATTCCACCTTGGCTATTTGGAAAACATCCATAATCAAAATTTTCTTTAAATTGCTAATATTTTGTCGCCAAAGTTTCTTTCATGTATAAATATCAGGTATATGACATGTATAATTCGATTGTTAGAAACAAAAATTCTCATCAAACTGTGTATATTCATTTCTTTTATTTTAATACTTCTCCAAAATCTCATTTTGGAAGTAATACTTTGGATATTTCTATACTTTTATGTGATTGTCAAAAGTCAAAGAAATATTCAATTTTTTCAAACATAGGGCTATTTAGAGGTCTTGGTGTAATTTTGGCCCATAACATGTGTCCATTTTATGGTTTGTCATGTTCAATTCAAATGGCAAATTTAACCTACTGCATATAAAGTTTTTAAAAAAATTACATCACTGCCACACATAAAACACTTAGACCAAATTATTCAGCAAAATGGGAAATACTTATCCTAATTAGTGAGGTTTCACAGTTTCAACATTTTACAACTGGCAAAGCCCACATTATCACTGGCTCTCATATTCAGTCAGAATCTGTCTAATCTGGTAAATTTACTATGTTGGTACAAATGCCTTTACAATCTGAACAAGTAAGGGAACAAACCAAACCATGCTTCCTGCTAGAACACCTCATGGTATTGGAGCCAGATCTGTAGGTACATCCAACAACTTCCAAGAATTTTTTGGGAGCGAGTTGAAGATCTGTCATGTTGGATATAAACTACTAAAATTCAACAGGCTATTTGAACATGTTCCACTCAATATTTTTTGGTAAATTTTTGATATATTATGCAGTCCATATTGGCCTACCAATCACACTTTTGTACAGCTGAAGCCCATTGAATAGATGCAGCACTCAACATCATCTCTGAAAGCAATAATAAAAACTTTATTGGATTCTCAGATTTGTTCTCTATCACTAAAAAATCCCCCAAAATGCTAGAAGACCCTTTAATCATAAAACTCTTTGAGTAGGCTGAATATTGAACAATATTACAAAGACATCAATATAAACCATTCTCAAAACACTGCTTTGAAATAGAATGGATGGATCAGTTGCTACATAAACATCTAAATAGACAAATGTCCAAGTTAAATATTTAATTAAAACTGTTATGGTTAATTTGAAGAAGGCCATCAACCATGTCTTGAAAAAAAGTTGCCTCCAACAAGTGGCCCTCAGTGTCAGGTGGTCATCGTTGACAGTGGTCATAAAATGGTCAGTCCAAAACATTTGGATTCTAAAAGATCATCTGGTTTTAACAAATGGATATGTTACATTAAGGATTCATTTTTTGTCATTTCTTTTGATATTGTTCAATGCATTTTTTTTTTTTTTTAAATTTTATTTCGATAAGTTATCTCTGAAGTTATGGTTTTTTTTTTGTTTTTTTTGTGAGTGGAAATGTTCTATAAGTATCAATTTGTTATATTACATAGATTTGATTCAGTCTGTAGTTTTATATATATCTTACCATTTCAGGGTGTATGTATGTTAATCATGTTTTCTCAAACTGCATTTTATACTTCATTGTGAATTAATTTTTTACCTTCTTTGATTTGGACTGAACATCTGCAACCTTTTTAGTCTTTCAGTGTTTCTTGTTGTAGTTTGAATTGTTCTGTATTTCAGTGGGTGTAGTGGTGGTCCTGCTAGTGGTGGTGGTGGTGGTGGTGTTTGCTGGCAAAATGGCTGCAGGTCATAACTGACTGTTTCAGGTAGGAGTTGCTGCTGCTGCTGCTCTCCCTCCGTTTCACTTTTAGCATGCGTGCAACATGCATGATTGCACAAAGAGATGATCGTCTGCTCAGTTTAAAGCAATCATTTCTCAGAGCATTGTTTATTTGTTCTGTGATTTTTTTTTCTGCCTTTTTAAAATCATTTATTTTTTAGTTTAAAATTACAATTTAAAAAAAAAGATTCTCTACCTATTTTTTTTATAATTTTTATTTTTTTTTTTTTTTGGTTTTGTATTTGAAAATTTTCTGAATAAATATAAAAAAAAAAAAATTCTTTTTTTCATTTTGTTTTTAACATTTGTTTTTTCAAATTCAAAAAGAAAAGAATTTAGGACTTAGTTCTCTCATTTTGTTTTTAATTCTTTTTAATTTAAGGCTCTTTAGTTTTTTCTGTCATGTTTTAAAGAATATCTAATTTAAAAAATTCTTTAACTCTCTTCTCCTCTCCTGTTTTTGATGAATTTTTTATAAAAAAAAAATTAAGACTCTCAGTTCACTTAGTTTTATTTAAAATTTTTTTTAATAAAGAAAAATTTAACCTTTTAGTTCTTTCCTGTTTGTTCTTTTTATGAATAAAAAAGATTAAAACTCTTTTGTTTTTTATTTCTTAACTCTTTGTTCTCTCCATTTTGTTTTTTAAGCATTTGATTAAAAAAAAAAGAAATAAGTCTCATTTTAATTTGTAAAAATTTTTTATTTAGAAAAAAAAAAGATTATTTAATTTCTCTGTTTTTAGTTAATTTTTTTGGAATTTTAAAGTGTTTATAAAATCTTGATTATGGAAATATAACATTTATAACATTCATCATCATCATGTTGTGCTATCAGCATGATATTCCTGACCCTCTCTCGCTACACCTCCCTATCGTCCATTTCTTTCGGCAGATCCTCAGGGCTACATCCCGTATCGGCACAGAGCTGCTGTATGTAGGTTCGAGTGGGATGTCCTGCCTTCGCTTGTCCATGTGAAGGGGTCCATAGGAGTACATCACTTATGAACTCATCCCTACTCCTCCAGCAGTGTCCCGCATGTCTGGTTTATCTAATTTTGATAGTTTTCATGATGGGTGGCAGGTGGCCGTATAGCTGCTGCTTTGTAGGGTGTTGTCTCCAGGACTTGTTCAATATTGCTCGCAATATTGCTGTCAGGCTTTTTCTCCATTCGTTTAGTTAGTGTCCATGTGGTGCATCCATATAGTAGTATCGACATGATTGCTGCTTGGAAGAAACTGTGTTTCATTTTATCAGTCAGGTCTGACTTCCATATGACTGAAAGCCTATCGATAGCTGTCCATGCCTTTGCTAGTCGCATGTTGATGTCTGTCTCTGTTGATGAGACACTGCTCCCTAGGTAGTTGAATTTGTAAACTAGTTTCAGAATGCTACCGTTTAGTGTGGAGATGTCGCCTGTTTGATTAAAGCACCTATATTCTGTCTTGTGTGCATTGACATGGAGGCCAATGCCTGCAGTGGCTTGTTCCAGACTATGTAGCAGGGTTTTGGCTTAGGTTGGTGCATTTACGCTATATCATTGGCGTAGTTGGCATTGGTAATTGTTTTTGCGAGGTACCTTCGGCTTCTTTCTTTTGTTAGTTTGAAACTGGTTTCTTTGATTTTATCAATAGACGTTCTAAGTACATAGTCTAGACAGATGATAAATAGGTATGGGGCTAATGTGTCTCCTTGTAGTACTCCTGCTACTATGTTGAAATAGTCTGTGTCTCCATCCAGAAAACAGACTTTTACTTTAGTGTTTCTATATAGCATCATTATTATAATATTAATAAGTTTTTGTTGAAGCATTCTCAATTATTATTCATTATCTATCTCATCTTAATTTATGTTACTTTTCATTATAACCTCTTGATTACTATTTCAATCATTAGAAAGTATTGCCTAGTCGACTGGGGTTGTAGAATACACCGATTGCTTCTCTGCAGAGGGATAAGACCTCACCAACGAGTGTCCTGGATATGATACTAAATAATCTAATGGTGAGGTTCCAGCAATGCTGGAGCTATGGGGAATGCGGAGTACCCCTTCATTGCCATAGGTCCAAGGTCCACTCTGGTTCAGAGTGGTAGCACCTGATAAGGGTCCTATTTATGGGTTAAATAGAACAAAACCGTGCTTATTTCGCTATACTGATTTTTGCATTTAAACTGCGTATTTATGCTAAACTGAATTGTTTAAAATAGAACTGTTTTGACATTGGAACTGCATACTAGTGCTGAACTGAATTGCTTGAAATACAACTGTTTTTGACGTCTAAACTGTGTACTTATGCTGAACTGAATTATCTGAAATAAAACTGTCTGACATTTAAATCTGTGTATTGCCTAGTCAGCTGGGGCTGTAGAATGCACTGACTGCACCTCTGCAGAGGGGTAAGACACCCCCCTTAAGAAGTGTCCTGGATATGACACTAAACAATCTGATGGTGAGGTTCCAGCAGTGCTGGAGCTTTGGGGAATGCGGAGTACCCCTTCATTGCCATTGCTCCCAGGTCTACTCTGGCCCGGAGTGGTAGCACCTGATAGGGCCCTATCTATGGGTTAAATAGAACTAACAGCATACTTATGCTAAAATGAATTGAGTAAACTGAATAGCTTGAAATATAAACGTTTTTGACAATTAAACCGTACTTACACTTAACTGAATTATTTCAAATAGAAATGTTTTTCGACATTAAAACTGTATTTACACTTAACTGAATTATTACATATAACTGCTTGAATAGTTTGAAATGGAAATGTTTTTGACAATTAAACTGTGTACTTATGCTAAACTGAATTGTTTTAAATAGAACAGACTATTTACATAAAAATGGATTTGGCATTAAATAACCTACAAAGGTTGATATGCCATAAAACCAAACAAACCAAACCATTAGAAAATATTGCCTAGTCGGCTGGGGCTGTAGAATACACCGACTGCATCCCTGCAGAGGGGTAAGACCCCCACCCAACACGTGTCCTGGATATTACACTAAACAATCTGATGGTGAGGTTCCAGTAATGCTGGAGCTTTGGAGAATGCAGAGTTCATTGCCATTGCTCCCAGGTCCACTCTGTCCTAGAGTGGTAGCACCTGAGGGAGTCCTATCTATGGGTCAAATAGAACTAAACTGAATTGTTTGAAATGGAACTGTTTTTTACATTGAAACTGTACTTACACTGAAATGAATTGTTTGAAATAGAATTGTTTTGACATTTTGACATTTAAATCGTATGCTTATGCTAAAATGAATTCTTTGAAATAGGACTGTTTTGACATTTAACTGTGTGGACAAAAACTATACTAATACTCAGCTGAATTGCTTGAATTAGAACTGTTTCATTAGACTGAACACCTTGAAATAGGAATGTTTTTGACAATCAAACTGTATACTTAAATTCAAACTGAATTGTTTGAAATGAAACTTTTTGCATGCTAAACTGAATTGCTTGAAATGGAACTGTTTTTGACATTGAAATTGTACTTATGCTAAACTGAATTGTTTGAAATAGAACAGTTTTGACATTTAACTGTGTAAACAAAATCTATACTTATAGTAAACTGAATTGTTTGACTAAGCTGAATAACTTGAAATAGAAATGTTTTTGACAATTAAACTGTGTATCATGCTAAACTGAATTGTTCAAATAGAACTGTTTATTTGTATAAAAATGGATTTAGCATTAAATAACCTACAAAGGTTGATATACCATAAAACCCCGAACAACTAATCAACCATTAGAAAGTAGTATTAACATAGGAATAAATCATGGGCCTCACTGAAATTCCAACTTGTATCCTTATCCTTGAGAGCATTTCTATTTCAGCTACCTTTATAGATAAGCCAACTGGTGATAGTCATTCAAATTTAGCTATATAAGTAATCTAAGTAAAGCTGGTGGCCATAGTTGAGGGTGACCCAAAGGCTCCCTTTTTAACTGCTACTACAGTGAGGTGTAGGGGAGGCTACTACTCCATTCCCTGGATTTTTCCACTTTACCCTTGATCCTTACCTTATAATGCTGAGTGTTAAGCAAGGCGGCATCAAGAACCATTTTTTGAGACTTGACCTGGGATTGAACCCTGGTCTCCCAGACTATTGGCGAGCACTCTACTCATTTGGCCAATGGCCCCGTTAGCCATATAACTAATATATAATTGCTTATAAGTAAGTATAATCAAATAAAAATTGTTATTTTTCTAAACCAAAAATTCTAGGATATTATTACTTTCAGTGAAGTATACTGAAAACTGGTATTATTAGAATTTTTTTCAAATTAAAAAAAATTTAAGATTTAGTTCTCTCCTTATTTTTCATTTCCTTTTTTTTTTTTTTTTTTTTAAGTATTTATTTAGAAAATAGACATAGTTCTCTCCTCATTTTGTTTTTAATGTTTTTTATTAAAAAAAACTTAAGACTCTAATTTTCTCTTTTCTGTTTTAAAAATTCTTTTATTCCTCATCCCCCACCCAAAAAAAAACAAGTTTTCGTTCACTTTTGTTTTGTTTTTGAATTTTTCTCGCATTTAAAAAAATTTTTTTTACAGTATTTTAGATTGAAAAAAAAAAAAGACTTTGTTCGGTTTTTTTTTTATTTAAATCTTTTTTTTCCTTGAAATTTTATTCATAATTTTAAAGAAATAAAAAGTTATCCTTCTAAACTAAAAATAGTTGGATTTTATTACTTCCAATAAAATATAGATAGAACAAAATGTTTGAAATAAATGGCTGATGTTTAACTGTGACTTTTATATAGCAATACTTGAAACCATTTAACTGTGTACAAAAAAGAGCCCAGGCTCGTTTAAGAATGTTATCTACAAAATGTGTTTACAAATCATATATATATTTAATATATATGTATGAACAGGATTTGGCATTAAATAGCCTACAATGATTGATATGCCATAAAATCCAGCCAAACCAAACCAATAAAATGTATTACATTCAAAACTGGTTTTATTAGATATTATTTATTACCAAACTCTACAGCACTGAAACTCTTTAATTAAAAATAAAATTGCGTAAATATATGTGAGGTTTTTATCATTAAGGTTTTTCGGACTATTGTCTTCATCTTTATTGCTATTTCCACAACCTTTCAATCAATATGTCCTCTGGCCTTCTTTAGGTGTTTGTCGAACTCGGGAACCTACATGACACTTCAAACTACGTCCTTTATTGAATCCATAGGGGTTGCCTGTTCTGATTCCGTTAACCATAACTGAGTACAAATGTTAAGAATTCTTTTATTGTTACTCGTCTGTAGTCAGGATTGAACTTGCAACCTCCAGATGATTGTCTCCTTAGAAGCTTAGGGAACCAATACCTATAAACGTTACGCACCTGGAGGTTTCAGGTTCAGTCCTGACTGCAGACAAGTAACAATACAGGAATTCTTAACACTTGTACCCAATTATGGTTAATGGAATCAGAAGAGGTGACCCCCCGTGGATTCAATAAAGGACGTAGTTCGAAGTTCCGTGTAGGTTCCCAAGTTCAACCAACATCTGAAGAAGACTGCAGGGCATATCGGCCAAAATGTTGTGGAAATAACAATAAAGATCAAGATAATAGTCTGAAAACCCTTAATGATAAAAATCATCAAGCTTCGTCTCAGAAATTCAGACAAATATATATGAGGTATACTAATTTTTGGATTGCTGCTTATTGATATTTTTGCAATGAAAATCTGGAATAAAGGGATTATCAGTGGTCAGAAATGAATGCAATGAATAGGCCTAAAATCTTATAATTCCCCATATAGGAGTAAGGCCCCATGGTTTAGTGGTTAAAGTGCTAGACTGTAACATTGTAGTGAGTGAGTTCAAACTCTAGTCATGCTATTACATTCACTTTCAGATTAATACCCTTGGGAAGGGTATGAATCTTGTTATCTACCCCCTTGCTATGAGTTAAATCATAACACTGGTCTTTTTCTCCAAAGATGGCTTTGGGATTAAATAACCCATGAAAATTGATATGTTATTTAACAAAGAAACCAAACTAAATCTAATTCACTAAATGTCTATCAGTTCCTACAGTGAAGACTCTAGCATTTTTGGTCTGATTTCAACCAAACTTTCAAGAACTGTTAGGGTCATACCTGAAAAGGTTTTTAACTAGATTTTGTGATCCGTCTCTGTTATGGTATCTACCTTATAGACTATAATGAACTCTTCCTATTACTATGACTACCGGGAGAATATTCATCTCGGTGTTGAGTTAACTCCAGCCTAACCCTTTGGCAGTCAGACTGATGTTCAACACTCTTTTACCTATGTTGTATTTATACTTTCGTTCAATATATTTGTTTCATGTAATCCTGAGTTCGTGTCTTTCTTCTGGAACTTTTACTAGTCCACAACAATCTCAGACTGTTTATTTGGTGGGATCAGTCTCTCATCTTCTCTCTCTATCTTACTATCTTGCTGTAAAAAAGCTATTTGTGCTACATGTTCCTATTGTTCTCAGTGACAAATTGTTTCTCTTTTGGCATACAATATAGACAGTTTCTAGTTTGAGTCTTTTAGAAAGACTACAAACAAAATGTGGAAAGAGGGAAGCCCCTGTGGTGTTGTGGTTAATGTGCTGAACTGCAACATCATAGTAAATAGGTTCAAACTCTAGTCATGCTATTATATTCACTTTCAGACTAATATCCTTGGAAAAGATGTGAACACTCTTATCCTGCCCAGTTATGGGTTAAGTTGTTCTTTTGGAAGGATTGCTTTGGCATTAAATAACCCACAAAGGTTGATATGCCATTAAACAAAGAAGCCAAATCAAACCATGGGAACAAGCCCTTCTTCTTGATTGCTGTCTACTTAAAAACTAATTTCTCTCATGGCTCGCTCTATGTAGCTATAAGGAGAGTTGGAAATCCTCCGATGTTTTGAATGCTCAACAAAAGGTCAAACAAGAAGAACAACACATAAGCAATGTTGTCTATCAAGAGGTTCTTTTATGATATCAGACTTTGAAAGTAACATGCATGTTCGGCATGAATAAATAAAAGATTCCAATGAACATCTTAAAACCTGAATATTATATGGGTAGTACTGCTAGTATGTATAACGTAAATACCTTGTCAATATTTTTATGATGGAAATTCATTGAAAATCAGGAAAAAAGGGGTTTTTAAGGACTAGGAATTAAAATGATCATTACTGACATTATAGAGCAATTGTCTTATATATAATTTACCAACTGTCTGTCCATCCTTCATTTTTTGCTTAATTTCAATCAAACTTTCAGGAATTGTTAATCATCTCTCCAACTGGTTTATAAGTGGGATCTATGTGTCTATCCCTTCCTCCCCCCTCTCTCTCTGTCTGTATATATATATATATATATATATATATCTGATCATCACTCTTGTAAAAGGATGTCTGTCACTCATATTTCTATTGTTCTTTGTGTCAAACTGCTTCTTTTTCTCATGCAGTGGAAACAGTTTAAAGTTCAAATCTGTTTTGCAATGAATACAAACAAAGTAGAGACAAATTGTGTCCTTAACTGGCATCTATCTAAAAAGTAACTTTTCAAATGGTTAACTGTATGGAGCTTGAGTTGGTAATCATGAGTGGTTGTGAATCCTTACCAAAAGGTCAAACAAAGCAGTGAATGCACATTATAAGTGATGTTGTCTATCCAAACGTTCTTTTTTACTGAAACTATTTATTTTGTAAGATCAGATTTTGAAAGTGAGATGCATGTTAGGCATAAATAAATAAAGGATTTGAACACAAAGGTTTTTATAAACATCTTAAAACTCCTATGTCATATAGGTAAGTATTGCTAGTAAGTATAATTGATATACTTGATGCATTTTTTGTCTATTAAATGCTAAAATGTCAGTGTCTATAGGTTATTTTGTTTTTTTAGTTGATATCAATCTTCATTTGCCTTGTGGTTATATATTTGCGGATGGTATCCTTTTTTTTTATATTTGCCCACTCTCTTTACTTTTAATTTTTTTTTTCTTTACTCCTTTATTCGTAAAAAAAGAAAATCGGCTTCCTTCTATTTAAAAAAAACAATGATGTTCATAATTTGTTCTTTGAACTTTTCTACTTTTCCCCACTCTTTCATGCAAAAATGACAACAACAAAAGTTTAAAAAAAAACAAAAAAACAGAAAAATTCAATAATTTAAAAAAATTTCTATCATTTTAATTTAGCATTTTTGGGTTGACATATTGTTAAAATCAATCAATCTGATTTCAAATCCCTCAGTCAAGACATAATATTGCCCAGTCGGCAAGGGCAAGAGAATACACCGACTGCTTCTCTGCAGAAGGGTAAGACCCCACCCCCAACAAGCGTCCTGGATATAACACTAAACAATCTGATGGTATGGTTCTAGTAATGCTGGAGCTTTGGGAAATGCAGAGTACCCCTTTATTGCCATTGCTCCCAGGTTGACTCTGGCCTGGATTGGCAGCACATGATAGGGTCCTATCTATAGGTCAAATAGAACTAAACATTGTACTTATGCTGAGTGTTAAGCAAGGAAGTACCAAGTACCATTTTTAAAGTCTCTGGTATGACTCAACTTGGGATTGAACCCAGGTCTCCTGGACCATTGACGAACACTCTACCCGCTAGACCAATGAGCCAGATATTGTAGTCTAGTAACCAGTGTTATTTTCTTGACTTTCTTATATTCCAAATGTTACCATATTTACCCAACCCCTCCGCTCGGGCAGGATATGATACAAGGTCAATTTTTTTTAAGCGGAGTTTAACAGGTTTGAATTCAGAGTTTTCCTTCTCCTAGACTAGTTGCCCCACCAAGGCTGAAGAACCTAGTCTGCCCTACTATTTACCCGTAGCTGGAGGGAGAATAATTGGATTCATACCTTTCCCAAGGGTATTAGTGCTATGTGAAATGCAATCAGTCTCGTCTAGGATTTGAACTCGTGTTGCCGTGTCCATTTCCTACGACGATAACCATTACACCACCGGCACTTATATTCCAAATGTTACATCTCTCTAAGATGTAGCATATATCTAGTTTTATATAAATCCCCTTCCTCTAAAAAATAAGAAAAACTCAGCAGCAATATAAAAAAAAAGAAAAAATAAGATGACTATGAGAGTCATACAGCAATTTGGATCAATGTCTGAATTACAGGCCATTATTGCCCAAATTTCAATTTCCTTTAACTTGAAATATTATGTTAAGAAAAAAACTACTATATATGTATTGTAAATGTGTATTATAAACATGGCTTTGAGCCTCTCCTTTTTCCTCAACAGGTGGGGTTAAGCGTATACTAACTGTATCCTCTTGTGAGGGGAGGTAAGTTCCCTCTACCACCTCAAAGATAGTCTTAGGTATGACCCTAACCTACCTCTGGTGGTAAGGTCTCAGCTCTGGGGAGTGTGGAGTTACCACTTTATTACCATAACTCCCAGGTCCACCATGAACAAAGGTGGTCGTACTTGGTAGGTCCTCATCTTTGGGTCAAATAGATCTGTTTAAAAATTATCTGTATTAAGTATAATCATGTGCTAATTATTTGTATTAAAAATAGTTATTTGAAGCTATAATTGTTTACTAACAATCATAATTAGTTACTTTAAACTACATAATTGCTTGCAAATTATTGGTATTTGATAGGAATAATTGAACCCATACAACTGGATGCAAATTATTTGTATTAGATAGGAATACTTGAAATTGTATACCTGTGTAGAAATAAATGATTATAGACAAATAAAGTGGAATTTTTTAAAAATGCAATGGAGCCTTGAAAAAATAGTTATGATTACAATCAAACATTTATAAATCAATCAAATTTCAATATTAAATAACCCATATATTATTAAATAAACAAACCAAATAAATTTTTTTCTGGTTGTAAGATAACAAATTTGAATGAAGTTTTCAACAGTTACTTGGTGTACTAAACACTTTTATTTTAGTGTTACCAGAATTTTGCTGTTCCATTCTTTTCCAGGTGTACAAACTGGATGGAAAGAAATGGAGGTGGTGGCTCTCCTTTTCTTTCTTTTCTCCATTTTGTGTGTTTCTCTCACTTTCATTTTTGTCTCTATTTCTTTCTTTGTGTTACTTTATCTATTTGTCACTCTCTATATCTCTCTTTTTGTCTCTCTCTTTTATGTGTGTGTGTCTCTCTCTTACTCTTTTTTTGGTTCTCTCTCTCACTTTTTTCTTTGTCTATCTCTCTCACTCTCATTTTTGGTCTCTTCCTTTTACTCTTTTTATCTATCTCTCCCAGTCTCTTTTTTTGTATCTCTCTCTCACTTTTTTCTTTGTCTTTCCCTCTTACTCTCTCTTTTTTTGTCTCTCTATTTCTCTCTCACTCTCTTTTATGTCTCTCTCTTACTCTGTTTTTTATCTCTCCCGCTTACTCTCTTTTTTTGTCTCTCTCTCTCCCTCTCTTTTTTTGTCTCTCTCTCTCTCACACTTTTTTGGGTATCTCTCTCTCTCACTCTCTTTTTTGTCTATCTCTCTCTCTCACACTCTCTTTTTTTGTCTATTTCTCTCTCTCACACTCTCTCTTTTTTTTGTCTATCTCTCTCTCTCACACTCTCTCTTTTTTTGTCTATCTCTCTCTCTCACACTCTCTCTTTTTTTGTCTATCTCTCTCTCTCACACTCTCTCTTTTTTTGTCTATCTCTCTCTCTCACACTCTCTCTTTTTTTGTCTATCTCTCTCTCTCACACTCTCTCTTTTTTTGTCTATCTCTCTCTCTCACACTCTCTCTTTTTTTGTCTATCTCTCTCTCTCACACTCTCTCTTTTTTTGTCTATCTCTCTCTCTCACACTCTCTTTTTTTTGTCTATCTCTCTCACACTCTCTTTTTTTTGTCTATCTCTCTCACACTCTCTTTTTTTTGTCTATCTCTCTCACACTCTCTTTTTTTTGTCTATCTCTCTCACACTCTCTTTTTTTTGTCTATCTCTCTCACACTCTCTTTTTTTGTCTATCTCTCTCACACTCTCTTTTTTTTGTCTATCTCTCTCACACTCTCTTTTTTTTGTCTATCTCTCTCACACTCTCTTTTTTTTGTCTATCTCTCTCACACTCTCTTTTTTTTGTCTATCTCTCTCACACTCTCTTTTTTTTTGTCTATCTCTCTCACACTCTCTTTTTTTTTGTCTATCTCTCTCACACTCTCTTTTTTTTGTCTATCTCTCTCACACTCTCTTTTTTTTGTCTATCTCTCTCACACTCTCTTTTTTTTGTCTATCTCTCTCACACTCTCTTTTTTTTGTCTATCTCTCTCACACTCTCTTTTTTTTGTCTATCTCTCTCACACTCTCTTTTTTTTGTCTATCTCTCTCACACTCTCTTTTTTTTGTCTGTCTCTCTCTTTTTTTTGTCTGTCTCTCTCTTTTTTTTGTCTGTCTCTCTCTTTTTTTTGTCTGTCTCTCTCTTTTTTTTGTCTGTCTCTCTCTTTTTTTTTGTCTATCTCTATCTGTCTCTCTCTTTATTTTTTGTCTATCTCTATCTCTCACTCTCTTTTTTTGTCTATCTCCCTCTCACTCTCTTTTTTTGTCTATCTCCCTCTCACTCTCTTTTTTTGTCTATCTCCCTCTCACTCTCTTTTTTTGTCTATCTCCCTCTCACTCTCTTTTTTTGTCTATCTCCCTCTCACTCTCTTTTTTTGTATCTCATTGTCTTTCAATTCGTTGGTCGGTCTCTTTAATGAACAACACAATGAGTTCAATAGTCTGAACAATTCTTGGAATGCTAATAACATTTTAAAATTACAGAACATATATTTGTATGCACTTGAATTGATGGTTTGGAATTGTTTTATGTTGTGTGTTTGAAAATGAATTAATAAGTAACTTGTCTGCTAAATACAAACAAATCACAACTATGTTAACTCTGCTAAATTTTTCTTTTTTTACTTTTCTCTTTTAATTTATCTGTGATGATAAATCTTGTCTCTATTTATTCATTTTTTTCAAAGTCTGACATCAATCCTGAAGAAGAGGTCAGTTTGTCTCAATATTTTTAATTTTGTTGTATTTGTTCTAAAAACGATAATTTATATTGACATCAAGATTCTATTTATTTATCATTTAAAAAACAAAACAAAATTTGACAGCAATAATAACCCTTTTAATATGAGTGAAAACAAATTGTGAAAAGATACATTTTTTTAACAATAGAAATTACAAAAGTTATGACAAAAATCACAAATGAATTCTAACCTTTTTGTACCATGGTCAGTTTCCAAACAAGCTGACATCTTGTGTTTTTGGTTGAAGAGGAAGCATTTGAAAATTGACCTGGTCAAATCAATTGATCTACCTTATTAAGGAGGCCAATGCTGTTCAAGTCTGTTTATTTTTAATTTATACAATTGATGAGAAAAGTTCTATTTGTCATTTTTTGCACAATGCTAGAGAAATCTGAGAAGTGTATTACACTTCTCAAATTTCTCTTTTTATTATTTGTGCAATCGGTCAACTGTATCATGCAGTTTACAACTCTTTGAAATATTTTGAAACTATGAAAATAGGTCTGATATGAACTTAGGGACATTCAGAATTCAAACATTTGTTTGACACAGAAAAAAAGAAAATTTAAACATGGACCAATGTCTCATTTTGAGTTCATGTGGAATCAATTTTTCTCACTTCATAGCTTTTCCTAAAGGTTTTTTATGAAACTTTTTCCCCACTTTCAGGCTTGGCTTGAAGTATTTCTGACCATCTTCCTATTCAGTGTTTTTGTCTTTGGACTGGACGAGACAAAAAAAAATAATAGGGATTATGGCTATTTTCAGTCTTACTCATGTGCTTGTATATCGGGTTTCATTGTTGGACTGACCATGTGTGGAAATTACTCCTAAATGGAGGTATTTAAGTAAAAACCTACTATGACTGATTGCACATACAATAAATGAGTAAGCATCAGATGTTTCTAAGATTTTTCTAACATTGTGCCGAATTTATTAAAGGTGGAAAATGCTTTTATCTTAAGATTCTATGCTCAATGATAGTGTTTATAGGTGTATACTTTGGCAAACAGTGCACCCTTCCATCCTAAATAAACAGATCATTTGCATTTACTGGATCTGACTTTCTTATTGAGTGACAGGGTGTTTAAAAGTTGGAGCTGTATAGAAGCTTGTGATCAAAGGATCATCATACATAATTTCAAGTCTAAATATATATGTATGTATGGTTGATTTTTTTCATTGAGAATGAGGGATGTATATATATATAGTTTTGAGCCAATATATATATATATATGTGATTTGGGTTTAGTTTTTGTTGGTTTTAAGGTCTGTAGACTTAAATTTTTCTACAGATGCAATTCTGTTTGTTTTTTTTAACAAGTTTTTGAATTGTTTCCTTTGAATTTCTTGTTGGTCCCTGTTCTTTCAAATGTTTATAAAGAATTGTGTTTTTTATTGTTTTTTTTTTCTACTGTTGTGTCTGTTTCAGCCATTTTTTTTTCTTTTAAATGTCTTGCATGGAAATGGAGGTAAGGAATTGAATCAAAATATTGCAACTCTGAAAAGGCTGGATTAACAGCCGATCAACTTGACATTAGATATATAATAATATTTGTCCATCAGCATCAACGTTGGCTGTTAGCTAAGCTGATGCTTAGCAAATGAACTATACTCTTGATTTTTAAAGGCAATCTGATGTATTCAACTTTATTTTGGCAACTTGTGTGCCAATACTGTGTTGTATAGTACCTCGTCTTTTCTTTGAAACAGCATTGTTATCATGATGGAGGGAGACCTGCTACATGGGCAACTGCTGTTTTTTTTTTGTCTTATTTAACTGTTTTTAATAGCAAAAACTCTGAATTTTGGTTGACTAGTTTGTCTCTTTTGTAGCAAATCTTATCATGATTACTACACTGCACATAAAACAAAGAAAAAAATTCAAAGTAAATTATCCCATTACTTAATAATAGTGATCATCCATTGATTTGATGATGACCATTTACTAAACCAAAGCTTAGCAAGTGAACTTCTCAGATAATTTGCTTAAAGTGTTAACAGCAGTTCAATGTTCTGTTCAATTTTGTTTTGGAAACTTCTGTGCCAATACTGGTGTCAAGTTATATAGAGCCTTGGATGACATCATTACCATGATAAGGGGAGACCTGCTGCATGGGCAACTGCCACTCTTGCATACAATTTTGCTTAGGTCTGTGCTGAGATCTGGACACAGATGGAGAGTCCTTGTGGTGTAATGGTTAAAGTGCTGGCCAGCGGAATTGTAGTAAGTGAGTTTGAACTCCAGTTGTGCTATTACATTCACTTTCAGACAAATCCCCTTGGGAAAGGTATGAATCTTCTTATCTTCCCAGCTATGGGTTAAATAGCATCACTGCTGTTCTTCTAGAAGGATGGCTTTGGCATTAAATAACCCGTGAAGGTTGATATGCCATTAAACAGAGGTGCCTGTGGTGTAATGGTTACGGCCTGTAGTGTAATGGTTATTGTCGTAGGAAATGGACACGGCGACACGAGTTTAAATCCATGATGAGACTGATTGCATTTCACATTTCACTAATACCTTTGGGAAAGGTATGAATCCAATTATTCTCCCTCCAGCTATGGGTAAAATAGTAGGGCAGACTAGGTTCTTCAGCCTTGGTGCGGCAACTAGTCTAGGAGAAGGAAAACTCTGAATTCAAACCTGTTAAACTCCGCTTAAAAATTGACCTTGTGTCATATCCTGCCTGAGCAGAGGGTTGGGTAAATATGGACATGCCATTAAACAAAGAAACCTAAACCTGGGCACAGATCCATGGGCTCTTGAGAGACTTACAAACACCATAATAAGTGCGTTAGAATTTATTTTGAGTTGTTGGTATTTAACTAAATCCCCTCAATTTTAGTGTGGTCAATTTAATGAGGGCCCCAATGTTCAAGAGCAAAAATTGCTTCAGTTCTCACAACCAATGATACAAAGTCAACCCCCACATTGTGGATTAAGATAATAAAAAAATATGAAGGGTTCAGGAAGTGAGGAAAATCCAACTTAAGTTAATTCTATCTACTTTGGGTTTTGGATTAGTCAATGTCAAAGTTGCCCAGTTGGCTGGGGCTGTAGAATACACAGACTGCTTCTCTGCAGAGGGATAAGAACCCCCCAACGAGTGTCCTGGATATGACACTAAACAATCTGATGGTGAGGTTCCAGCAATGCTGGAGCTTTGGTGAATGCGGAGTACCCCTTTATTGCCATCACTCCCAGGTCCACTCTGGCCCGGAGTGGTAGCACCTGATAAGGGTCCTATCTATGGGTTAAATAGAACTAAACGGCGGTTGGCATTTACTGTTTTTATACATTTAAACTGCGTATTTATGCTGAACAGAATTGTTTAAAATAGAACTGTTTTGACATCAAAATTGCCTACTTATGCTAAACTGAATTATCTGAAATTGAACTGTTTTTAACATTGAAACTGTACCTACCCTAAACTGAATTATTATATATAACTGCTTGAATAGTTTGAAATAGAAATGTTTTTGACAATTAAACTGTGTACTCATGCTTAACTGAATTTTTTTAAATAGAACTGATTATTTACATAAAAATGGATTTAGCGTTAAGTAACCTACAAAGGTTATATGCCATAAAACCCAAACCAAACCAAACCAAACAATGTCAAAGCTAAAAGAGTTAGAGTATACAGTAAAAAATGCAAAGAGCCAGCATTTAGGCTTGGATCAAAGTTTGGTATTAGTTTATCTCCAACAGTTGTGTTCTGATCCTTAGGAGAGAAAATGGCTCAAATAGATCTGTTGGAAAATTATTAATATTGGATAGGAATACTTGAAACCTAATGACTGTGCTCAAAGAAATGATTTCTCTGGCCAACACTTGTTGGTGATTTAGGTTTGTGTGTTTTTAGCAAATTTAGGATTGTTGATTTTGAAAGTGGTATCCATTTTTGCCTATCATATCAACTTTTCACTCTATGGCATGCTCTTAGTTTATAAGCCAGCCGAGTATGCTTTTGTTACGAGGGAAGAGTATGTAGCAAATTAGTGTTACTAGTTAAAGTAACAAAATGATACTTAGTATTCTAACAGAAAAATCTTCTAGGTAACTGTGATAAAAGGTTAATACTGAAATGGATTATGAATAAAACATCCAAACAAATAAGCGAAGGTTGAGTTGAACAGACATTGTTTTCTTTCATGTATTCATAAATTCTTGGTAATAATCAATAATTCACAAATGTTTTTTTCTGTATCAATTTTGTATGTGTACCGTGTTCATAAATGGTTTTAGTAATTTTTTTTTTTTTTTAATTGCTTACTTGTGTGTTATTCCTGAATTCTTTTGAGGATTAGACTTGATTATTGTTCATGAAATTCAGAACTGACATTTTGGTTCAGCAGTTGGAGTAGCAGTAAAATATATTAAGTCTATTCTCTTTGAAAAGCCGACTTCTACTTTCTAGGCAGGGGATAGCTGGTCCCAGACCCACAAGATTTTGGTGGTAAAATTGGGAAAAATTATTCTAGCAATTGATGACATTTTAGTCTTTATTTTTAGATGTAATGCAACACCCTGTCTTTGATACATTTACACTCTCTTCACAACATCACTAATATTCATGTGTTGACTTGTTACTGTAAAGCTTCTACAAATGCAACAAAAAGAATCTGGACAATTTAAACATTTTCTTCAAGTTCTGATTTATTGTATTATTTTTGGGCATCAATCTGAAAAGTAAAAATAAAAATGTAGTATATCTGTCTTAAGTCCATACTGTTCCTTAACTCACATTAGCCAAACTTTTTTATATTATATTATCCATGCAATACAGTGATATCATCATCATGTCGTGCCGCTAGCATAGATATCCCTGACCCTCAATCGCCACTTCTCCCTATCGTTCAGCGCCTCTGGCAGGTCTTCAGGGCTACATCCCGTATCCTCACATAGCTACTGAATGTATGTTCAAGCTAGTCGTCCTGCTTTTGCTTGGCCATATGCGGGGTTCCATAGGAGTAAATCACTTATGAGCTTGTCCCTGCTTGTCCAGCAGTGTCCTGCATGGCTGGCTTGTCTAACTTGGATAGTTTTCATGATGGGAGGCAGGTGGCTGTATAGTTGGTGCCTTGTGGGGTGTTGCCACCAGGACTTGTTCAATATTGCTCGCAACACTAATCTAAATTCCAAATCAGATATTTCACATTTGAAAATAGATGATTAAAATTTTATCTGTGTGTCATAGAACAAAAGTTGACATGATAGACAAAAACAGCTCACAAATTAGCCTTAACTCTTAAACTTAAGTTACCAGAAAAAAAATGTTATATTTTGTTTACAGGTATTGATTTATATAAGTAAAGTTGGCGACCTTAGTCGATGGCGACCAGAAGGCTCCCTTTTCGATAGCTATGACACTGAGGTGTAAGGGAGGGCAGTACTCCTTTCCCTGAATTGCTCCACTTTACTCTTGATACGTACCTTATATTGCTGAGTGTAAAGCAAGGAGTATCAAGTACCATTTTTTAAAAAAAAGTCTTTGGTGTGGTGCGACCTAGGATTGAACCCAGGTCTCCCGAACCATTGCCGAACACCCTACCCACTAGGCCAATGAGCCAGTAGTTTATATACGGTATATAATTACCCAATCATTCCCCCATAAGCACGATGTGACACAAGATCAATTTTTAGGTTGAATACAGCTGATCTGAATTCATAGTTTTTTCCTTTTTATACACTAGTTGCCATACTAAATCTGAAGAACCCAATCTGCCTTACTATTTACTCATACCTGTTGTGTGTGTGGGGGGGAGAAGAAGAGGAGGATTCAACTTAATGTGATAGGTGAAAAAAGAAAAATGCCATTTTTGAAATCAAATCGCCAAATATAGCAAAGAGAATTTGGAGAAGTCGAGCATTTTCTTTAAGTTCGGAGCATTTTGGTGATTGTTTTATTTTTGGACATCAATTAGAAAAATAAAAATGTCGCATGTTTATGGTGTATGTCCATGCTGTTTCTTAACCCATATTAGCTCAAATGTAAACTTTTGGGCCAAATTTTTATGCAATATTGTCTATGCAAACAATGACTATATATAATGGTTATTCTGAAATATATTTAGATTTTTTTTGTTAAAAGTGATGTTATTTAAAATTCCAATATTCAGATATTTCACATTGATAAAATTTTAATCATTCATTTTTTTTTATGTGCCATAGAACCTAGAGTTGACATGATCAACAAAGATAGATACCATTTTTGGAATTATTGACCTCCAAATTAGCCAAAAACAACTCTCAGACTTAAATTACTTGAAACTAGCTAAATTTTGTTGGCTGGTATTTATTAATTTATATACAGTGTTTGTTATAGGTGTGTGTAGGGACACTAGTGGTGTCATCTGGGAGCCAAGTGAGGAGCATTATGAAAGAATTTGTGTAATATAATGGCCGAGGGATTTCGTTTGATACCTTGGGGTTTAGTTAGGCTGAGAATCTTTCGGCTCAGTGCATGGGTTACTTAGGTGCAACATTAACGCAGGTGTTCACATGCGCGGGCGGAGCAAACATGTCACTTAGATATGTCACAATAGTCCGAGATGGGAAACGGGGTTACAGAGTGCAGATGACGTCACGCACCGAAGCGCGCGGAGGATTTTGAAAATTTGAAGAAAGTTAGTAGAGTTGAGACTAGACACTGGACGAGACGGTTGACTTTCACTTGCTCGCGGAGGCCTTGGGCAGGTGTCGCTTGAGATGGCGGGGGGCAGATGAAAAAGCTAGAATAGAAAGATTGTGCCTCTCTCTCCTTATGTCAAAAAACCTTTAAAATCAAAGGTAATAAAAAGTTTCGTACCTGAACAGAGAAGTCGTAAGTGTTTTTCATGTTTCCTATGTTCTATGTTATATATATATATGAACATTATATGTCCATTTCACACATAGCCGTATCTGGCTATGGTACATTTGGGAACCACTGGACTCTGACTATTTCTTCCTAACTTCTTTATTATGACACATGCTAAATCTTGAAGTCAAAAGCAGATAGGTAGTTATTGACTAAGGTTATCTTAGTTTGGCACAAGGCTAGAAGCATATGGAATCCAATGAGAACTGAACTCAATAACAATGGCCTGCTAACCTAGCTTGCTAACCATTATACCATCAGAGGCACTCGTTGGTAGGCAGTTATGATGTTACTACTATACTGTCATTCAAGATTTCAGCTTGAATTCTCTTTTGAAATATCTTCTAGTAATTTGCAATGTTTGATATTCAAGGTAAACCGAAGTCTTTTCTTGTGCTCAGAATGACTAAAGAAAAAAAATTACATCTTGTTATAATAATGCTATGAAACATTCTTTGAAATGTCAGAGAAAAAGGAAAAAAATGCTGTAGAAAGAGTAAAACAGGATTTTTACTTCTTTTTGTCATGGTGATCTTGAGCAGGTGGAAAGGACATTCTAACTTGAAGTACCTTCTAGGTATTCTCACAGACACTTTACAGGTAGAAGTGATGAGTGCTAAGGATAATGTTTCTTCATTTCATAGTATAGTTTTCAAAATGGGCAAAACTACAAACATTTATTACCATTGGATAATTATCCAAACTGTTTGAAAGAGTTAATAGCCATCTTTATTGCACCAATATAAGTGTCTGAAGTGATTTGGCTGTGAGGCCTCTATATATGCAAAATTCATACCTTCTAATAATCAAAAAATCTATTAATACCAATATTAATAACCAACAGTAGAACTAGGTGTACTTGTAAAAGCTGAAAAATTTTAACAAGCTGCTAAGAATGGTACCAGGTTAATAAGAAAATAACAATTACCTCTTTCCTTACTCCTATATGAAAATAATTTTTTTTGAAAATAAGGAGTGCACATCATTATATATATATATATATATATATATATATATATATATATATATATATGAATTTAATTAGTGTTCAGTTCAAGTTGACCATAATTTTTACATTTCTTGTCAATCCCTCTTTATATATATATATATATATAAACTAATGCAAAGGCAATGAACTTGGACTCCACCCATTTTGCTGTGAAGGGTCTTCTGTAAGGTTATTAGACATTTAATGTTGTTTTATAAATATTATTAGTTTGGAGTGCTAAAGGAAGGGGAGTTAAAGCTTTAAAAAGCCATTAACACTAATAAAACTTGACATGTCACCTTGAAAGCATAAATTCCCATCACATTACTGAGGTTAAGCAGCAATGAGCTTGTATAGTACTAAGATGAGTGACTGCTAAGTAATAACAGGTACTGTACGAAACTGCAGGCTTGTGTACCAAACTAAGCAAATCATAACAATTGGAACTAACAACCATTGTTAAGCAGTGATAAGCTTGCTCAATACTAAGATAGGTAACCACTTAGTAAGATCAGACACTGTATGAAACAGAAGGGCCTGTGTGCGAGATTGAATAAAGCTTAGTAAATGACAGTGTACAAAGGAACAAAAAATCCTTGACTGTAACCAGGATTGTAATATTAGATAACAATCATCAAGTTAAAAAGAAAAAAATGATATACCTGTGAAGTGTCTTAAAAAGTACAATAAAAACTGAAGTTTAGAGGTTTAGTAATTATTTTTTAACATGTTTTAACATGTTTACTGATACATTCTTCAGCTTCAGTCAGGTATCTTGACCATCGGTGATCTTCAGAGCTTTTTCAGTAGTTTTTTTCAGAGATGTATAATGTTTATTATTCTCCTCCACTTTGTCGCCTGAAGGAGAGATCACAGGCAAATTTTACCAACCAATTTCTTCAAATAAAAAATAAACCAGATTAACATTTCTATATATTATGTATATCCTCAGCTTTGATTCAAATGAAAAAAAAAACAAAACTTAAATTTTATTTTTTTATATGCACCATTTTCATCACATTAGGTTTGATATAAACTAGTTAGAGTAAGTTTACCATAGTTTTTGCAGTTTAGAGGTAGGTGTAGATGAGGGCTGTGTTTCTCGACCTTTCTTGCTTCATGCACCCTTTTCATCATATGTCAAAATGTTATACTCCTTTTCCAGGATTTGTCCTGGGGATGACATTAAACTGCATCTGATGGTGCACTCCTGTCTTGGATTTGGGGGAATGTGGAGTACCCCTTTATAGAAGAGACATCAACCTGGTGCTGCAATTCAAGGCAAGTGCAGACAGACTTGACATGTGTGCACTGCTGGATTTCTGACACTTTATCCATGAAGACAAGAATACGCACTAAAGCAGGTTCAGAAATGTTGATAAGGCTTTGGTGAAAGGACCTTTAGTTGCTCTGGAGTAGGACCTGTTCAACTTGATGTGAGTAACAGGCATCCAATCAGTATTGAGGATCTGGTTGTTGAAGATAAATTACTGGGGTTTGACCTGATGCTCAGATTTGACACCATCAAGTAGTTAGGAGGAGTATGTGTGATTAGTGATGGAACTGTGCGCTTTCCTTAACTTGACTGACCCTTGTGCACAGCCATTACCATCAACGAGCCTGACTTTCATGTAGAGTATGACCAGAACAGCAGGATTTGGTTTGTGTCTTAGAAGTGGTCCAGTGACCGGCCGCCAGCTACATGAAAAAACAGGTTAGCAGAATACCCTGCTCCTAAAGAGCTTCTGGAGGAGTCCGATCATGAGCTGCAGACCTGGATAGATACAGCTAGTTGGGACTGGTGCACAAAGATTGGTACATAAATCTGGCAGAGCTTGATGCGGTTTTGAGGTCAAACTTGCCCTGTCATTTTTGCCAAAATAGCTTGAAGACAAACTGAGAGAAATTGATCCAAGTAATCACTTTCACAGCGGTCTTCCTTTGTTCAGCATCGAGCTCACATAACTTTTCTCCACCGTGTACATTCTCTGCTAAAAAAAATGTCTTCATTCTGTATGCTCTCATGGTTTCTCTCTCTCGAACCACTAATTTTGCACGCCATGCATATACATACTTGCTTTGTGACACAGGGTAAGTTATCTTCTGTTTTACACCCTTCATTTCATTCTTTCCAGTTCACTCTGACCCAAAATGGTAGTACCTGTTAGGGTCCTTCCTATCTACAGGTCAATGAGAACTGCTTAGTCTTTAACTAGGGATTATTATTTTTATCAATATAAAATTGAATTATCAATGTTAAATAGCAATACTTGAAACCACTTAACTGTATACAAACAGATGATTAGTATAAAATTAGATTGTAATACTTAATAGATAGAATTATTAATGTTAAGTAACAATACTTGAAACCACTTAACTGTGTGCAAACAATAAATAACAATACTTGAAACCATTTAGCTGTGTGCATACAAATGAGGTCTAACTCATTTAAAATAAAGTTACCTACAAACTATTCCCTTAAAATCCTCTATCTGTCTATCTATCTATATATATATGCATAAACAGGATTTAGCATTAAATAACCATCAAGGGTTGATATGTCAATAAACCAAATAACCTAACCTTAGGTTGTATACGGGGAACAACAACAGCTCCGATATATAAAAAATATAATCCACTTCATTTGTTTTTTTGTTTTTTATTATCTGAAATGTATGTACAGGTAGAGTAAGAGTGAGTTGGAGATTGCTGAAATGCACATGCGCAGGAGTGATAGTGCAGTT
The DNA here is from genome assembly GCA_963585895.1 of Sepioteuthis lessoniana. NCBI lineage: Eukaryota > Metazoa > Mollusca > Cephalopoda > Myopsida > Loliginidae > Sepioteuthis > Sepioteuthis lessoniana. The sequence goes on along the minus strand of CAUZXS010002414.1, from coordinate 90,455 downwards.
TTTCGGAAAAATCTCTCTGCCTTTCAGCTTCATTCTGCCTGGGTCGGCAGAGTGGTACAGAACCACCCCAAGGCATTGAATCATCTTAATTTCTCCTCTCTTCTCTATTTTTGTGAGTCTGGTACAGCTCAGGCTTTTCTCTACCTCTCAATTGCTGAGTTGGCTGGGGCTCTAGAATACACCGACTGCATCTCTGCAGAGGGGTAAAACTCCCCCAACGAGTGTTCTGGATATGACACTTAAGAATCTGATGGTGAGGCTCCAGTAATGCTGGAGCTTAGGGGAATGCAGAGTACCCTTTCATTGCCATCACTCCCAGGTCCATTCTGGCCTGGAGTAGTTGCACCTGATAGGGTCCTATCTATGGGTCAAATAGAACTAAACTGTGTACTTATGCCAAACTGAATTGCTGGAAATTTAACTGTTTGTAAAAAAAAACTATACTTATTCTCAACTGAATTGTTTGAAATTTAATTCGGTGTTAAATGACCTGAAAAGGGTTGATACACTGTAAAACAAAACAAACCAACCAACCTATCTACCTCTCAACCTTGGGCTATCTGGCTCAAGGCCAGCGACCAGAGTGGCTTAATGTTTTGTAGCTCTTCTGCCGGTCTTCATTCTCCACTCATCTCTGCTGGGTCAAAATCTTCTCTGGTTTATATAATTTCCTGGATACTCATGTAATCTTTGTGGTTACAACTTTCACCTACGCATTGTGCATTGACACACCTCTTCTTTAGCATGCTACCTATGCAACTTACTTGGCCCTTCAACTGAGGAAACATCTGCATTATGTATACTTTAGGAAGCAGGTCTATTTCCTGTTATGTCACCCTTGCAATTTACTTGGCCTGTCAATATGTGTCTTCTAATCAATATTCAATACTAACACATTTATCTGAATCAAATATTGCTTTCCAAATTCTATGCCTATAACACGAAAAGGGAGACAGAAATCACAAGCAAAATTGACAAACCAATTTCTTCAAATTAAAACAAACCAGTTACCTGTATATATTATATATGTAGATTATCTAGATTAAAATAAAAAGAAACTTAAATTTTATTATTCTTATAGATGCCATTTTGATCACATGATTGTGTCAGGTTTAGTGTAAAGTCTAAGCTGGAGATGTCCATGGCATAAGGGTTAGTCATCATAGAAGTGAATTTGATTACCAGATTTCAAAATGTGAATGAGGCTGTTTACATTTCACATAGCGCTAATACCCCTTGAAAGGTCTGAATTCAGCTATTCTCCCTCCAGCTATGAATAAATATTAGGGATCTTTAACCTTGGTATGGTGACCAATGTAGGAGAAGAAAACCTTTTTCCTAAGCTGGTTTAAGTTAGGATTCTATATGCAAGTTTTGGTTGGTTTTATGACATGTCAACTCTTAATGCCAACGTCAGTTTTTTTTCTTATGATAATAATCATTTATAAGCAATCATAGCTCCAGGTGACTACTCTTAATACAAATTCACACACACCATTATAGTTCTTCTATAAGGATACCTTTGGCATTAGATAACCCACAAAAGTTGATATGCCATTAAACAAAGAAACCAAACCAACAATTACCATCTGTAACTGTTTGGTACTAAGGTCTCATTTTACTGTCATCTGTGTTTTCACCTCTTACCTGATGTAGGCAAGTACTTCATCTAATTTATTATACTTATTTTGATTTTGATGAAATGAAAAAGATCTGAGATATTTTAATTTTGAGGTTCATTAAAAAAAAAAGCCTACATTCACCAACAAGAACACAACTTTTACAATTATTCATTAAGAATATCTTCGTCTACTACCTGGACACATCCTGTATATTGTATTTCTAGGTGGTTACCCATCTATGTATTAACCAGGTTTAAATGCTACTTAACTCCTCATCTGCATATTACTGAAATTCACACACACATGCACACACACACACACATATATATATACTACAAGAAATGAAATATTCAGAGAATATATTCTTTTTTATTAAATTTGCCAATGTCTTAGTCTGTATGACCATCTTCAGAGGAGTATAATTTTTGTTAGATCCTTTGAGCCTTGTGCTCTGGAACCTAAATTTACCCTCTTCTCAAGAGCTCAGGGTTCAAAGAGTTAAACAACACTTTCACTGCCATGAAGATGGTTATTCAGACTGAAATGTTGGCAAATTTTGTATAAAAAATTGTAAGGTCGCAGCAGTTTACTTCAACAACAAATCCACTGTCTCGCTCATCTCGCTCCAAAAATTGACCTGTCCTCCATTCATGTGGCTTGCTTTTTATTGAGTTATTTGCTCACGCATGCAAATTACTGATAGTCTTTAAAGGCCTTGTACCACTCATGTGCAATGACAGAATTACAAATGACGACCATGATTGAACACATCAAACATTGACGATGCTTAGCATCGGTCCCACTTCTCTTCCAAAGTTTACCCTCGGAATAATTTGTTTTTCATATTTTATATTTACATGCCATCAAATTTATTTCCATCTTTCTCTATAGTGTGTGGGTGGGTGAATGAAATTACCAGCATCACTGGCTCATTGGCCTAGTGGGTAGAGTGTCTGTTAATGGTCCGGAAGACCTGGGTTCAATCCCAGGTTGCGTCATACCAAAAATTTAAAAAATGATACTTGATACCGCCTTGCTTAACACTCAGCAATATAAGGTACGTATCAAGGGTAAAGTGGAGCAATCCAGGAAATGGAGTAGCGCCCTCCCCTACATCTCTGTGTAGTAGCTATTGAAAAAGGAGCCTTCTGGTTGCCCTTGACTACAGTCGCCAACTTACTTATATATATGGTCTAGTAAAGAAATGTATATACACTTTAGGAAAAGAAAAAGGTATTTATATTTTTTTTATTTTATTACATTTAAAAAAAATTTTTTTTGGTGGACTCTGTGTGTATGTGTGTATATATATATATATATATATATATATATGAATAATTGAAATAAATTTAAGACATGAATAGGTGTACTACCCTTATCAAAAATCATGGAATTAGAGGATGTTCACTTTTTAAAAATCTTTTTTTTTTTTTATTTAGCAGTAAATAAATTATGACCATATAAGATGTAAAATATTTTTTATTTAATAACTGAATATGCTAGCTTCATGAAATATTCTTTAAACAAACTAAATGAAATCATATAAATTAATGGGATAAATTCCTTACAAGTCATGCAAAAGAAAATATGGAATAATCCAATGTTAAAATAAATTATCAAATAATCTTGTAATTTCATTCCTAAAATGGATACCAGCAGAAGCCTAGATATGCAACTCGGTCTACAGTTTAGACAGTTCTTGCAGACCTCAACAAGAAGTTAGGGCAAACGTATTTGAAAGGAAAATATGGCTTCAATAAAAGAACTGTCAATCGAAACAATAGAAAGGATTGAAAAATTTATTGAAGAAGGCAATGTGGTAATTTAATTCAATTTAATCTAGTTTGTTTAACTCTTTCACAAACAAGTTTTTTTTTTCTTTCTTTAAGTTCGGGATATGAAAAATTATGCTTTGTGTAAGATGTTTTAAAGGTTAAAATGAAATTTGACTGAGAAAGTTAAGATATGAAGCTAGAATGTTCAGCTATTAAATAAAAAATATTTTTTGTCTTATCTATCATTAGTTGATTTAGTGCTAAACATGCTCTAAGTCATCTGATTTCATGATTTTTGCCAGTGGTAGTATAGCTACTAGCAGTTTCACACTTACACACTGCTCAGGTGATATAAAAAATAAAGATATATATTTTGTTGATCCTCATTGATGAATGATATTAAATAAGCCAAGGCAAATGAATTACACTGGAGGTTTGTTTATAGAGGTAAAGGTTTGTGTAGAACCAACCACATTTTCTCAATGAGCTGATAACAGAAGAATGGTGCACCAGTGTGCCACTGTTTCTTTTCCCAACAATGCCCCCCAGATTTTGAATTCAGAGTTTTTCCTTCTCCTAGACTAGTTGTCTTACTAAGCCTAAGAACCTAGTCTGGCCTACTATTTTACCCATAGCAGGAGGAGAAGGTATTGGTGTAAAATGCAAACAGCCTAAAACCAGAATTTTAATTTGGCTGGCAGAGTCCATTTCCTTCAATGGTAAGCATAGTACTTCATGGCAACATTTTTATTAGAGCAATACACTTAAAATGCTCTGTGAATAAGACTGTTCCCTGTCTAATTTAGAGCTGAATTATAATTTATTGAATCTGCATATGTGCGAAACCCTATATTTTTCAATCCTCGATGTAATGGAGATAACTTTAAAATACTAATTAGAATCCTTCACTTTGCCCTAAATAGAAGTACTGGTATAATCATTGCTAAGTTCTGTACATGGTTCCAACAGAGGAGTGTCTGTGAGACTCAAGTTTACTTGGGTTTGTAAAATGAGCTTGTTCCTATTTACCCAGTCCTTCTTCACAGGCAGGATGTGACCCAAGGTATATTTTCTTTTTTTTCATTTATTAAGAAGATTACAGCTGGTTTGAATTCAGAGTTTTCCTTCTCCTAGATTGGTTGCATAACCAAGGTTAAAGAACCCAATCTGCTCTACTATTTACTCATAGCTTGGAGTAGAAGAGATGGGTTCATGCCTTTGCCTTGCGCATTAGTAGGAAGTGAAATGCTAACAGCTTCATTCAAGATTTGAATTCGGGTTGCTGATTCCATTTCCAACATTGATACACATTATGCTAACCATGGCCCTCTGGCTTGTTAGCCATCTTGCCAGAGAATTGAGCCACTTCAGGAAAAGGCCATTGAACTGGTTGCACTTGAATGTGCTATTGTTACAACATAAAAATGTTTATTAGTCGTGGTTATTTTTAACTTTATGTTGAGAGATTGAGAACAATGCGTATTTATATTTAGTGTAACCATTGCAAGCTGGCCTCTAAGTGAAATCAAATGTGACTCCCCTTTCCACTGTGCTGAAAGTAAACTTTGGGTTACAAGTGGAACCATTTTAAAACCTTCTTGTTTTACACCATTTTCTCTTGGGTATTGAAGCATCAATATGGTATATTTTTAAAATAGGAGAATAACTGCAGTTAGGACAGGTGAACATTATTACCCAACTTTTAAATTGTGGCATTTCTTCTTTCATCTTGTCTTTTCTAAAATCTCGGTCACATCATTTTTTTTTTTTTTTTTTTTTTTTTTCATAAATTTTCGAACTGAATGTTATTTATTTTTCATTAAAACAAGTTCTATTTTTGATTTGAAATGACATGTTTGCAAACTTGTCAAGCAACAAATAAGTTTTAGGCCCATGGTTAAGATCTTCCTATCTGTCATGTTCTGCTTTAACCATTAGGCTGAGCATACAATTAGCCCCAAGCATGGATAAGAGTTGCTCTAGATCAGTAATTCTTAACCATTTTTTTTTTTTATTGTAGCACTCTTTGAGATTTTGAAATACCATCCTGTACCCCTAGGCCTAGTGCATAAGAAAAAAAATTGAATTTTCAGGTTATATTATCAGTTACTTAGCTGCTACTATATCATTAATTAACTACTATGATTTATAAACAAATTTTTGAAAATAACTGAAAATACCCCATCTTTAATGTGACTTCTCTTCTTGCTTCTTCTCTATTATGTTTAAAATGTAGGGTTCCTTTTTGCTGAGAGTGAATCATATGATGACTAAATAATAAAACAATGCAACTGTAGTTAAAGAAGTTGAAACAGATGGAAAGCTATGAAAAACTAAATGATGAGAATTAAAACAAAAAATGCTTTTGTGGGCTTCTCCTTGCACTTTCTGGAAATCAATCTCACATGCCTTGGGGGTTAAGAAACACTGCTCAAGAGAAGTTATAGTTGATAAATTCAATGAAGTACTGTTTATAAAGTATAGATACAAACTGAAGCCTCCAGCCCTTTGACAAGGTAGGAATATATTGCATCTTCTGCAGAGGAGCAAGGATCCCCTCTAAAAAAAAAAAAAAAAAGAAACAATAGGGATGTCCAGGGTATGACACTAAACTACATCTGGAGCTCTTGGAAGTATGAAATCACCCTTTCTTTACTCCCAGGTCCACTCTCTTTATGAGTCAAATACCTCTGAAAATCATTAGGAAATCTTGATAACATATAACTGTATGTTATTTGTATTAAGAATAGTTAATTGAAGCTATAACTGTTTACTAAGAATTATTATCATTATTAGTTATTTGAAACCATATAAGTAAGTAAAGTTGGTGGCTGTAGTTGGGGGCGACCTGAAGGCTCCCTTTTCAATAGCTACTACACTGAGGTGTAAGGGAGGGTGCTACTCCTTCCCCTGGATTGCTCCACTTTGCCCGTGATACGTACCTTGTAATGCTGAGTGTTAAGCAAGGAGGTATCAAGTACCATTTTTAAAGTCTTTGGTATGACGTGACCTGGGACTGAACCCTGGTCTCTTGGGCCATTGGCGAATACAGCAAATTATTGATTGGAATACTTGAAACCATTCAACTGATATATTATTGTTTTTAAAAGATGACCACATAAACGTACAATGTACACACTTTTCGTCTTGGCTTAAAATAACCCAAGACGAGTTGACATGCTGTTAAAATCAATCAATCTTTCTCTTAAACATCAAGTCATAAAATGAGTACAATTCTTCTCCTGGATAGAACATTAATCAAGTTCAATCAGTAACTCCTATATTGTACAGGTTGTATAACCAGTAACAGTTTACAAGATGATTATGATGTTTATTGATTGTTTTTGTGGTTGGTAGAAGCAAACATATAAGTAAGAACTTTTCTATATAACTGTAGGAGTGAGATTCACAAACAAAACCCTTGTCGTTTTGTTATGTAAGAAGTCTGTGCCGATACCCACCCGTGCGGCTCGAACACGGATCTCCAGGCAACACGCACAACTGTTGAAATGGATCGTGCTTGGTGACTAGAAATAGTAAATATATAAATCAGTCAGAGGTCTGACGAGGGATTGTAAAGTAGTATTGCAAGTCAGTATTTTAAGTACTGTGTTAGCATTCTATATTCAGTTTTCGGCATTGTACGAGAGTGAAGAGATCATAAAATGTCGACCAAAATTATCCCCTGAACGAAACATTATAAAACGTTTGTTTCCATATAGGAGGTGCCCGTGGTGTAATGGTTATCGTCGCAGGATATGGACACGGCGACACGAGTTCAAATCCTGGACCTGACTGATTGCATTTCGCATAGCACTAATACCCTTGGGAAAGGTATGAATCCAAATATTCTCCCTCCAGCTATGGGTAAATAGTAGGGCAGACTGGGTTCTTCAGCCTTGGTGAGGCAACTAGTCTAGGAGAAGGAAAACTCTGAAATGAAACCTGTTAAACTCCGCTTAAAAAATTGACCTTGTGTCATATCCTGCCCGAGCGGAGGGTTTGGTAAATATGATATGATAAAACGTTTGTTTCCTATTTTTCGTTGAGGTTGTGAAAATTCAAGAGTTAACTTTTTTGCTTCCCACTGTTTCTTATATGGAAAGAGATAATAAATCTTATAGTTCACCAAATAGCCGTCTGTCCATACGTACTGCTAAGGGTCCGCCATTTTTAGTCTAAATCAACTACGCTTTCAGGAATTATTAGGCTTAAAAGGGGTTTCAAAAAAGTCTATCGGAAGATTTGGCTCTGACAGGTTTTTAGATGAAATTTTGCTTATAGTCCGCCTTGCTATAAAAGGGTGTTCGTCTCATACGTAGCCTCAATAACCCGTTCTCTTGGTAATCGTAATGAGAGGCAGATATATCTCTTACTCTCCCTATATGAATTAGAGGCCCCTATGTTGCACTAAGAGGGAATCCATTTTCATTTTATCTGAACGGTCGGCTGACCTTTTTTTTTTTTTTTTTTTTTTTTTTTTTTTTTTTTTTTTTGAGCCAAAAAATCCAGTTTTTCTAGGGTGAGAAAAAAAGTTTCAATCCTGAAAAATAAATAAAGATTAAATATCTATTGGAAATATAGGGCGATTCAAAATTATGTTGATGATTTAAATTTTCTGTCACAGGTTTACATTACCCTAACCCTTGCCCTTACTGTTCGCCCTTGTCTTGATCAAACTTTCCCAAATCGTAGGATCCTATTTACCAAACCCCTCCGCTCGGGCAGGATATGACACAAGGTCAGTTTTTAAGCGGAGTTTAACAGGTCGCCGTGTCCATTTCCTACAACGATAACCATTACACCACGGGCACCTCCCAAATCGTAGGATAGGTCGCGGCAGACCGTTGGCATAGCCACTACACTTCCTTGATCTGATAACTTGTCACTTCTGGTTATGGGGTAGGATAAAAGATCGCGTATATAGCAAAAAAGTTAGACATCGAAGAACTCAAGGACAGAATAAAAAGTGTAATATCAAACATTCTCCGTGAAATGTGTGTCAAGGCATAAAATTGTACTGTTGATCGTTGGTTTTTGTATGTTAATCTATGTACTGTTGATCGTTGGTTTTTGTTCATCAATCGTGCTGGAGGACAGGTGGAGACTGTTCAGTAAATACTGAATAAATGATTCCTCTCATATTAGTGTTAAAATAATTTTGACTCATCTTGTATTTAGTGGTTTTAAAAAAGAAAAAGAGTGTTTTCAAGAGTATCAGATCTTTGAACGAATCCAAAGCCATCTTCCATACGCCATAGTGAAAACAAGGTAGTAACCTGTTGTAAATAAACAATAAAAACAAATAAAACATTCCTTAAATACAAATAATTATTGTAAACTTTAATAAAAGCGACTCTGCATCCTTTTTATCCCCTCCCTTTTTTTTAGAATAATGACCATCTTAAAACCCGTATGTAATATGGGTAAGTACTGCTTAAGAATAATTATCCTAAACTTTAATAAAAGTGAGCCCAGTCGGCTGGGGCTGTAGGATTCGCCGACTGCATCTCTGCAGAGGGGTAAGATCCCTTCCCTCAACGAGTATCCTAGATATGACGGTAAACTGTGGTACTATTTACCAACCCCTCCGCTCGGGCAGGATATGACACAAGGTCAATTTTTAAGCGGAGTTTAACAGGTTTGAATTCAGAGTTTTCCTTCTCCTAGACTAGTTGCCTAACCAAGGCTGAAGAACCTAGTCTGTCCTACTATTTACCCATACCTGGAGGGAGAATGATTGGATTCATACCTTTCCCAAGGGTATTAGTGCTATGTGAAATGCAATCAGTCTCGTCCAGGATTTGAACTCGTGTCGCCGTGTCCATTTCCTACGACGATAACGACTACACCACGGGCACCTCCTAAACGGTAAACTGTGGTGAGGCTCCAGTCCTGGAACTTTAGGGAATGTGGAGTACTTCTTCATTGCCATTAATCCCAGGTCCATTCTATGGGTGAAATAGAACTAGACTGTGTGCAAACAAATGAATAATATTAAATTGAATTATTAGTGTTAGATAGCAATACTTGAAACCATTTAACTTTGTACAAACAAATGAGCTCCGGGTTGATTAAAATGTTACCTACAGACTATTCGTTTACAAATCATGTATATTTAATATATATATATATATATATATATAAGGCACCAACTATTCGGCCACCTGCCTCCCATCACGAAAACTATCCAAGCTAGACATGCAGGACAGTGCTGGAGAAGCAAGGACGAGCTTATAAATAATGTACTCCTATGGACCCCCGCATATGGCCAAGCAAAAGCAGGACGACCAGTTCGAACATACATACAGCAGCTATGTGAGGATACGGGATGTAGCCCTGAAGACCTGCCAGAGGCGATGAATGATAGGGAGAAGTGGCGAGAGAGGGTCAGGGATATCCGTGCTAGCGGCACGACATGATTATATATATATATATATATATATATATATATATATAGGATTTGGCATTAAATAACCTACTAAGGTTGATGTGTAATATCGGTAACTACTGCTTACAAATAATTATCTTAAAAGTTTAATAAAATCTATTCTACGTCATTTATTTTTGATAATGGTTTTCTTACAATCTGTATGCAATATAGGTAACTACTGCTTACGAATGATTATCGTAAGCTTTTGTCAGCAGGGCTAAAAATTGGTTGACTGTATCCCCTCTATCCTCTGCAGAGTGGTAAGACTCCCTCTCAAAAGAAGTATTCTTGGTATGACACTTGACACTAAACTTTAATAAAACGAACCTACGTCCTTTTATTTTCAGTAATTACCATCTTACAAACTGTATGCTATATAGATAAGCACTACTAGTTATCGAGTCGTGCTGATAGCACAGGTTGAACTGCTAGTTATAAGTAAAGTAAAGTTGGCCATCATAGTCGAGGGCTGCCCGAAAGCTCCTTTTTCAATAGCTACTACACCGAGGTGTAGGGGAGAGCGCTACTCCCTTCCCTGGATTGCTCTATTTTACCCTTGAAACGTACCTTATAATGCTGAGTGTTAAGCAAGGAGGTATCAAGTACCACTTTTTGAGTCTTTGGTATGACTCAACCTGAGATTGAACTCCGGTCTCCCGGACCATTAGGGAACACTCTACCACTGACTGTTATTATGTTCTCTTTTGAGAGTTTTTCCCTCCAGCGTTAGTTGATGGTTTCTCGCTAGAGTCTGAGTGACAGTCAGTATCCTCAAGTTTCCAGGACTCTTCTCAATATTCTGGCCGATCTCAGCAATGTGTGCAGTTTGGATGGTCTTCACGCGTCCTCATATTTCCAAGTCCTCCAGTCCCTGTACTAATCTTTTTGTGACTGTACCAAGAGCGCTAATTACAATTAGTATCACCATCACTTTCGTGTTCTATAGGTTTTTTTTTCAGTTTTCTAGCAAGGTCTAGGTACTTATCTCTCTGTTCACTTTCTTTAAGTTTTATCCTGTGGTCAACTGGAACGGCAAAGTCCACTATTCATCAGGTTCTCTTTGTTTTGTTGATTATCACTTGGTCTGATCGAGATTAGGTGATCTGTTTGTTTCTCAAAATATGATTATTATTACTACTACTGTTTGCATGTTTGTTAGGACAAAAGTTACTTCTGGCGAAAGTATAAAATTGTAAGTCTTTGTATTTGTGGAGATTTGGTGTGTGGAAAGTGAACTTATGGTTCGAATCTTTGGTGTTTGTTCAACGTTGCAGATTCTTTCCTCCTCCTGACTCTCTCTGTAGTTTAACCATTGATCAAATTAAAAAGATTTTGACATCTTTAAAAGGTCATTATTTACTATTTATTGTCGAAGGAAGTGGGTTCGGTTTCCAAATTCAAATCCTGAACGAGACTGTTTGCATTTCACATAGCGCTAATATTTTTGGGAAAGTTATGAATCCAACTATTTTCCTTCCATCTATGAGTAAATAGTAGGGTAGACTATGTTCTTTTAACCTTGGTAAGGCAACCAATCCAGGAGAATGAAAATTCTGAATTCAAAGCCTTTGTAGAGCTGGAGGGGGATGAGCTCCGCTAGGCTATTCCTGTCTAAAACACCCTACGTGAGTGGCGCCCCCTGCTGACCAGACCAAGTTATAGGTTAAGTTTAAGTTTAAGTTTACTAAGCTTTGGTTAGTTTGGCACACAGGCCTCAAGCTGCTTAGTGTTAGTTGTTTTTAAGCGGTCACCCATCTCAATACTAAACGGATTTATTGTTGCTTAACTCTGGTGGTTCATAACCCATCTTGTCTCACCTGCTAACTGTCCTTCCTCACGTATATTTTATTTTTATTTTTAAGCCGGTCGCGCCGGTTTTGGTCTAAACAGTAGAAGCCTCGACTCGGGTCTACAAAGGAATAGCCGTCTTTCTTTTACACACACACACACACACACACACACACTCACTCACTCACTCACTCACTCACTCACTCACTCTCTCAAACACACGTACGTGCTAGCGGATTCACCTGGCATTGCATAGGGGGGATTTTCAAGCATATAGATCAGCTTTTCCAACAGATTATTCAGTAAGTTGAAAAACAATTAATCAAAGCTTTATTTGAAATTAGAGTAATTGTCCAGAATATCCCTCTGGGGGAAATTTCAGCGGACATGTCCAAAAATAAATAATAAAAAAAACAAAACAAAACAAACAATTCTGGTAAGGGTAAGTTTCAGTGATCTTCATTTTTATTTATTTATTTATTTATATTTCATTGTGAACGTATATTTAAAAAGCACGGTTTTTTTTCACCCACCGGCTATATTTCTTTAACTTTTTCTTTCCCAACCACTAAGAAGATGGTGACTTACGGCCGTTTATCGATATATGATTTTTTCCTACTTAGTAAAAAATGTAAGAAATGAAGATAATGATTGAAATTTATTCGTATCCGAGAGAGAATGTAAGTATTACATGTTTATATCTATTTTTTTTTTAGAATATATTCCCGTAGACATCTCCTTCGCGGGTTATTTTGGATAAGTACCGAAATTAGAATTTAGAATACTTATCATTTTACCTCAACAGAATATGCATGCAGATGCATTAAAATGAGGGGTGTATATTTTAGTAGTAAGTAAAAGTAAAGTTAGCGACCATAGTCGAGGGTGACCCGAAGGCCCCTTTTCGATAGCTACTACACCAAGGTGTAGGGGAGGGCGCTACTCCATTCCCAGGATTGCTCCACTTTACCCTTGAACCGTACCTTATAATGCTGAGTGTTAAGCAAGGTGGTATCAAGTACCATTTTTAAAGTCTTTGGTATGACTCGACCTGGGATTGAACCCAGGTCTCCCGGGCCATTGGCGAACACTCTAACCGCTGGGCCAATGTCCCGACACCATTAAATGTCCGTAGGTATCTTCTTGTAGAGTTAAAATGAAATTAAACTGGGTGCCTGTCCAGAATAAAACAAAAGTGTTTTGCATATATATATATATACATATATATATGGTAAAATTTTACCCTTTAATCCATCGGATTTGGGCGAAAACTAAAAACTAGATTCTACTTTTTTTTTTTTTTTTTTTTTTTTTTTTTTGGCGAATACAGCAAGCATTACCGACGACCAGAGATATTTTTCAGGCTGTTTACATGTATTCGCCCAAAATAAGTAGAATCTGATTTTTAGTTTTCGCTAAAATCAGTTGGGTTAAAGGGTAAAAATGTATCATATAATCTTAAACAACAACACATAAAAAATTTGAACACGGTTCCCTGACCTCTAGACGTTAAAATCAACCATTCAGTCAAAATCCACAGACTTTTAGCGAAGGAATATTTGGTTAAGTGTGGTTACGTTGTTATTTCCTCGCTAAATGTTGTTGGAAAGTAAAGAAGTGAGAAGACGAAGATGCCGTAAGGTTTTTATATGAAGGTTTTTAATGGAAGCATGGAATAATGGGTTTACGTTTATGCTGCAAGTCTCGTAGGAAGGAAGGAGGGAGGGAGGGAGGGAATTGAAGTTGTTATAGAATTGAAAAGGCATTTTAGCAGCTAAATGCCTGAGCGAAATGTGCATCGTTAGGTTAAGGCATTGTTGAATATGTGAGTGACGTATGATCGCCATAAGTGTAGATAGGGCGTGTTTGCTGGTTAAGGGCAGGAATAATGTAGTCACCCATGAATGCGTGGTCCTGGTCGTTTGGGGAGAGAAGCGTGGATATCTCCAGAAAATGTTGCCCAGGGATGAAGTGGCTGGCTATCGGAGCGGAATTTTGCGTCGCAGTCGACATAGCCAAAGCTGGAAGAGACTTGTTCCTGTGTGTAGCGTATTGAATTCATCTAATTTATATTCAACTGGGAAAACTTGGTCTAAGAGAATAGACGCAAGGGGTCCATAAATTAGATGGCTTTCCTCATTGTGTCGATGCTGCTGCTATTGAAGAGCGGACATTTGACGTCTGTCCTTTTTGAAGAGTTCTGAGGAAGAGAAAGTGTTTGGCGGTCTTTCCCCAATTTGGTGCTGCTCGGAAAAATGAATAGGATAAGTCATCCTGATTGGGTGAAAATATGCGTCGACCCTAACGGTCAAATTAATTAACGCGTCAAACAAAAATACTAAGTTCTTTCTGCTGCAGACTAATGACGCGTCGAGAGTAAATATTTTGAAGAAAATGAATTTTTAATCATTATAAATTTCTCATCTGCTCGCTCTGAAATAACAATAATAAAATAAAACAAAAAAAAAATTCTAAATTTGCAAAGAAGTGTTACGTAAAAAAACAACTTATTCAAGAAAATTATTCAAATGAAAAAAAAAAAAAAGAAAAAAAAGAAAGATTTTTAATTTTTTATTTATATTTTTAAATCTTGAAAATATTTTTCTTTGATAGACGTTCGGATGAGAAAGAAAGAGAAGGAAGAAGGAAAAAATCGAAAGAAAAAAAAAAAGAATAATTCATTCGAACATCGCAACATTTGACAAAACTTTTAAAAATCAACGCATCGTCGAAATTAGATTCTATTTTATTACGCACATTGCAGATATTCGTTTGGCCTTTTGGCCACACTGGTAGCTTCTCGCCTCATTACAGTCTTGTTGGTAAGGTTTAGAATTCGCTGACTGAATCCCTTGCAGAAGTGTCAGACCCCCTCCAATGATGTCTTGGGTATAACATTCAAAAGAAACTGCACATAAAATGTAAATATGAACGTACAATCATCCTGATTAACTAACCTCAAGGCATAAACCCTAGACGAGTTGATAAGCCATTAAAATCGCTCAAACTCATCCCATCTGTGCGGTTTCGAATTCTAAGTTGTCAATTTTATATAATTCGATTCATTTCAGCGTGACATATTCGGGTGAACAGATAGACAAATTTAGCGACAATAGTTCCTTTAGATCACTGCATGTATTGTACTTAATAAAAATGTGATCTCTTTGGTGTCTTCATAAGATACACTTATGACCTTCTAAATGTATAAATAATCATTGACTTTGTTCTTATGAGTCATTGACTAAACTTATAGGATACACATTTCTTTAGTTTTAGATAAATCAACTCAGAACACGTAGATAGGAATATTCAAGATAAAAAATCTCGCTTCTATAGAATTTATACTCTTATATTTTTAAACCAACCAGCGAAGATAGAATATTCTAGAAAAATCAGATCAAAAACTTACTTGTAGAAAAATTTGTCACAGAAACAAAAATAGGTTCCAAAATAAATAAGTAATTTCTGTGAATCTGATAGGTTAAGACAGGTCACGGGTTGTGTTTTCGCCGACGTCCGCGCATTTGAACTTTATTTGACCTGTAATAAACTTAAAATATTTTACTTTGATTCATTTTTATTTTACCCAAATGTATAAACAGCGAAATTTTTTAGTTCAAAGAGAGAGACCAACAGATCTGTAGTCACATCACGGTACGATAGATTGACGCCAGATGATCCGCTAATATACACTACGGTTAGGAGAGTGGCTGAAAACTCATACATACCAAGGCACACGCATACACATACACTTGTATTTAAGAACAAGCATATTTTCTCCTTTGAATTAGGACATACTCACAACACATTCAATTTGACTGAAAACATTCGTGTTTTATACACCCACGCACATCTGAACACCTTTTGTGTAATCATTGCCATTGTCGAGTTGATAAAATATAAAGTTGTTTTTCTTTAAGGTTCTTGTTTTTTTGTCAAGTTTTTCGTGTTTACGTTGCTTGAGCAAATTTGCGTTGTATTATTGTGGAACTAACACCCAAAGTTTTACTTTTCGCGGAACTCGGGAATTACTAATCCTCCACAAACTTAAGACGAGAAGTGAAATCGAACTTGCGAACATTGGTCTGTTAGCTTCGTAATGATGATTACATTTGTGAGTCATCTTGAAAAATTTGGCATAAGGCTGCAAATATAGAGTGAGGATTGAAGTCGCTACTACTTGCTTGCAAACCATCATATACCACGACAAGATAGACCATTCGCTTCCTGACAACTGACCCAAAATGTCCAGGAAAGATAACTCTATATTCCTCAACTCTGAATACGGGAGACAAGAACGACCAAAATCTACTTTTAACAGAAAGAATTGTTAATCTTAGCGAATAAACTACGGTTTTTAATGCTAGGGTTTAGTATCAGTCATAGTTCATATGTATTTTTTCATTTTATTCTGTAAATAAAGTAAAACCTTATTTTTGTGAGGTCGTTGATATTATCTATTCTAAATTGGTAAATATTTGAATGGTATTCGTGTTGGTAAGCTGATAAAAATTTCGCTCGTTTTTTTAAAATATGGAAACATCGTCTCAACCAAATTGAAGTTGTCATTTTTTTTTTGTATTGAATAAAAATCGAAATTGGGATCCTGCGAAAAATATATTTTTCTATCAAATCTTTTATGGGTTGAGTCTTCGACAACCCTATGTTTAGAAATCTCTTTCAATTTCATTCAAGAGTTACACCGAAAAATACTTAAGCCGAAAAGTTACCCAGGTTTGTACTTAACCCATTAAAAAAAAACACATCAAAAATTCAATATAACCGAGAACATGGCCTCTAGATAAATATGATTAAATGACCGCAAATTTTGTGTCTGCTTAGCTATAACTGACGAAAAGGGTAACCTGTGCGATAGCGTTTTTTTTAAAGACAGCTTTTCTTAAATATGCATGTGGAATTCTGTCAAAGTTCCGATTAGATTTTTATCTTTGGCTACCGGACATTATATTAGTAAAAATTTAAGACGTAATAAATATTAATCGGTTTTGCATTCTTCATTTGAACTGTTGTGTCACGTGTGTCATACCATACTTAGAGTTAGAGGATGTGTAGAAAATCGAGAAAATAATTCCAGCTCTTCTTTCTTCCTCTCTTATATCATTCGACTAAAAACTAATGTTGTTCTTTTAGCAAATATTAATTTGCTCATATGGGTCTTTAAGATTATAGATTATCTTTTTTGTTATATATATATATAGTGGTTTAATGTTAATAAAGATAACACAACACGAGTGCTACAAAAATTGAAATTTTATTCTTGGGTAGGTCTGAAAAAAAAAAAGAAATGAAATTGTTCTTTTGTTAAGTCACTGTGGGCAGAAGTGAATTTTTAGCCAGCACGTGGAGTTGAGAGGCCATCATCCAAGTTGATGGTCGTAACTTGATACGATTTGTCCAGCGGTCAAGTAAGTAGGGCTGCTGTGGGGCACAGTTGTATCCGTCTTGCCTGGGTGACAAGTGAACTGTTCCCAAATGCCTATGGAATGTTTTGACTTTTTAGTATTTGGGAGGGTTACGACACACGCAGATTCATAACGAAGAAACTGACCATGTATATTTTTTGCACACCCGATTGGTAAAAAAAATGTGGCCGTGTGTTTTAATTTTTTTTTTTTTTTTTTTGTAGGGTTTTTCCCAAATTCATGGATTTTCTGGAACATTTGTGTGTGTTTTAGGTTTACAATTGCACCAAAATGAACCCATTTTTTCTAGAACTTTCTTTGACGAGGAAATTGCACATATATATATATATATATATATATATATATATATATATATATATATATATATAAGAAAAAAGATTAGACAAATAGGAATATTACTTTTCTGTAGTTTATTTTTTGATTGTTCTCAAGTAGTTTCGACCTTAGGTCATCGCCAAGAGAAAAAGTTTTGTCAAGGGAAAAAAAAGTGTGTATGTGAGAGGGGGTTGCTTTTAAAAAAAAGTTCTTTAAGTTTTTTTAAATTTTGAAGGAATATCTGATCAGTGTCTTTGGTTGGTTACACACACACACACACACACACACACACACACACACACACACACACACACACACACACACACACACACACACACACATATATATATATATATAAACGCTAAAAGCGTTTTAAATTCGTAAAATCTTTATAGTGCTCATTGTACGAAAATGCAGAGCAATATCACTTTGTATGTGTGTGTTTCTGTATGTCTATATATTAGGGATGTGCAAAAACACGCACTTGCGAAAGCACAGTTTTTTTTAATTATTATTCTATAATAATAATAATTATAATTTTTTTTTTCTGCAAATCGGCTAATTATCAGATTTTGATGAAAATAAAAGACATTTCCTTGAAAATTCAGAAAGCTTTTTTTTTTTTAAATTGTTTTGTTATCAAGCGTGTCCGCTTTCAATCATTTTCTTAATATGATTCACGTAAATGCCTATGTGGATTTTTTTTACATGTTTTAAAGATAATTTTATGGGGAATTATATTTTCTTTCCGTTTTTAAATTTTTTTTTATGACTGCCTATTTATTTGTCCGGATACTTTATCTTTTAAACTGCAAAAAAAAAGGTATGATATTTCTCTTTTTGGCAGTTTTATTTATTTATTTACTTTTTTTTTTTTCGTTTTACTTTATTCGTTTTCGTAGCTTAATCTTTAAATGATGTTGTTGATAAAAGAATTTCAAAAATTTAGGTTAAATTTAAAAAAAAAAGTAAATTAAAAGGTTTAAAATTGATATCAGTAAACCTTTTCCACTCGCTGCAGGTGTTTATTAATGTCAAAGTGCTTAATAGATAAATTTGACTGATTAGAAAAAAAATGTTCTATTCAAATAATCCTTTTTTTTAAAGTGGTTTTTCATGGGACTATATTTTTCTACGGGGGCTAGACAGACAACTAATATAAAAAGCGCCACATGGGAGATGAATCTTTTCCGAGAATTTGACATTCAAAAAACACACACACAAAAAAAACAAAAAACACGGATTTTTATGCATTTTTTGAAATTCTCCATACTTAAGAAAAAAAGCTGTTTTTTTTTTGTTTTTTTTAAAATTTGATTCGGTAATTCAGAAAAAAGCTTTTTTTTTTTTTTTTTTTTAAGATTTAAATCGGTAATTCAGAAAAAATCGAGTAAAATTAAAAACATAAAGAATAAAAAAACAAGTTTTCTTTAATAATCAATTAGCATGACAGCCTTGAAAAATAACGTAATTTAAGATTAGTACAAAAACAAATATACGAAAAAATTTCCATTCCATTCATTAAACATGAGTTGTTATCTAAAATAAATATAATTATTTACTCTGCTCAGCTCAGCTTAGTTGTGACTCAAGGCCGGAAGTATTGGGCAGTCAGTGAGAATCGAACTCACAAACAATGGTTTGCTAATCTAGCTGGCTAACCATTACGTCACATGAGGAGCCCAGTAGCATGACCATATAGTTATTTACTAAGCTTAGTTGTGATATAAAGACGAGAGTATGGGACACCCCGTGAGAATCGAACTCATTATGGTCTTCTAATCCAGCTTTCACCATGCGAGGTGCCCTAGAAATAATAGTCTGCTGTCGAGGGCGACCTGAGGGCCCCCTTTTCAATGGCTACTACACCGATGTAAGGGAGGGCGCTACTGGATTGCTCCACTTTACCCTTGATACATACCTTATAATGCTGATTCTTAAGCAAGGACGCATCAAGTACCTTCTTTTTGTTTTTTTTGTTTTTTTTCAAGTCTTTGGTATGACTCGACCTAGGATTGAACCCCGGTCTCCCGGACTATTGGCGAACACGCTACCCACTAGGTCAATGAGCCGGTGTAGAAATAATAAATGTAGCAATTTGTCCAAACCTTCTGTTAATGGGTTGGATCAATGTTAGTTTTTTTAAATTCTAGCCAAGTATGTTTCGTTTTAGTTAGATTATTTAAAGCTTCTGACTGGATTGAACAATTTTCTTACCTTATATTCTCGTGATTGAACATTCATGGAAATTTTAAATGGTGACTTTTTAAAAGCTTCCTCCCACCCCAACCTGAACTACAGAAAACAAGCTCGTAAAAGTGTAGAAGGAAGCGAAAAACGGAGTAGTTAGTCTACCTCTCTAACTACAAATCGATAGATAAGCAAGGAAACATCTGTATAGAAATGTACTCATTTGCCTTGAAAATAATACTTTATCTTTCCGGGTGTGACATAAAGTAATCTTTCTATTGTGTACTTCCTAGTTTATTATCATTTGTTTTAGATTTCGTATATTCGCAGGTGCTAACCGAATAAACATAAGCATGGAGGATGTACAATCTGATAACGAAAATAAATACTTTTTTTATCTATTCATTGATAAAGCACAACATTAGCTTTTTTTTTTTCGTTTGTTTGCGAGTCTGTTTTCCTCTCTTCCTGATACTTGTGTCGTCAGAGGGTGTTGTCTGGCTACGAACCCAATCATTGGCTGGTATCGCTCACACACCCACTTAGCACATTTCACATTGTTAACCGCTTGCCGCTTCAATGTACAATGTTTTCTTTCTTTTTTTTATACGAGTTTTTTTTTCTTTTTCTTCGAAACAAGTAGAATAATATATGATGACATTTGTTATGATAATATATCCATGAAGTCGATTTTGATCGGCATGGCGTAGGTAAAAATAATTTAACCAAAGTAAGCATTAATATTGTTGGATTTAATTGATTTTTATTTTATTTCAAAGTCTTGACAATAACAACATACCGAATGATGAATAAATTATTGAAAAATCTAAATGCAAAAATTGTAGAGATTTTCTTTACAGGTTTATTTACTTTTTTTATTTATTCATTAAATAATGGCGAATATTCAATTTGATTTTTCAAAAAAAATTCCATTGAAGTAGATTTTATCCAACGAAAAAGTCTTATTTTGATTCGGTCCATTCCTTTTTTATTTTTTATTCAACGGCATATCAACCTTCGTATGTTATTTAATGCCACAGCCATCCTTGTAGAAGGACAGTAGCGGTACTATTTAGCCTATAGCAGAAGAATAAGGAGGCTTATACCTTTTCCAAACAGTATTAGTCCGAAAGTGAAAGCAATAGAGCGACTGGAGTTCGAACTCGCTTACTACGATGTTGCAGTACAGCACAGCACAGCACAGCACAGTTGCCAATACGTAAAAATAAATAAATATGAATATAAATAAAATAGAATGATTTAAATAAAATAAATAAACTAAAATAATTAAATGAAACAAAATAGTAATTTACTAAGCTTTATGCTTAGATGCGGTACAGGGCCGTATGAATAGGGCAGCCAATGAGACTCGAACAAATAGATAAATAAAATGAATTAAATAAAAATCCAGACGAAACAACACAACCTGTTTCTTTTTTTATCCTTATTCTCTTATTGCGTGCTCCATACAAGTGGCCTTGTGTCACAAAAAAACAAAAACAAAATGAATAGCTTCTCTGCCCGCCTCTCTTTTTTACTTTCTCTGCCGCTCACTTTGTCTACCTCTCATTTTCTCACTCGATGTGTGTGTGTGTGTGTGTGTCTGTCTCTCTTCCCCCCTCTCTCTCTCACCTGGGTTTCAGTGTATAAATTAATGCTACGAAGAAGGTCAAGAAGATTGATGTTCTCATGAAATCAGATAAGCAATCATAAATTAAACTGTTAAGTCATTTGACTAATTTAGTAGATGGAAATTTTTATCAGGTGTTACATTTTATATATATATATATATATATATATATATATATATATATTAACACCTGTAATTAGAGATGCCACTGCTTAAAACGGAAAATACTGAATTGTTTTCTGACATTAAACGTAGGTATGAAGAGTCAAAAGGGAAGTTTAATCTCCCCCTCCCTCTGCCATCCACCCCGTGAAGACTTTTTGTCGTTGACTTTAAAGGGGCTTTGTCAGTTTATTAAAAAAATGATTTCGTGCTGAAATTTATCCTCTGAATAAATGGACTCTACAAGCCGAGTTCAAATCTCTGGCAAATGTGCTTGCATTTCACTTGGTGCTAAAGCTCTCGTACAATACCACGAACTTGCACCCTGTGCTCC
Source organism: Sepioteuthis lessoniana (assembly GCA_963585895.1). Classification (NCBI taxonomy): domain Eukaryota; kingdom Metazoa; phylum Mollusca; class Cephalopoda; order Myopsida; family Loliginidae; genus Sepioteuthis; species Sepioteuthis lessoniana. The sequence continues at coordinate 68,762 of CAUZXS010002414.1, read as the reverse complement.
TATTTTTTTTTCCGGGGGTCACTTGAAGTTGGCACAAGACTTGCTGAGAATAACGGTATTCGTCAAAGTAATGGAATGGTGACTAAAGTTCAATTCCTGGATTATAATGTTTCTGTTTCACTTCTCACTAATGCCTTTGGAAAAGGCATGAATTCACCAGTGCTACCGCCCTCCCCTACAACTCTGTGTAGTAGCTATTGAAAAGGGAGCCTTCTGATCGCCCTCGACGAGTGTCTTGGATATAGCTATAGACCATTTGATGGTAAGGCTCTAGTCATACAGCTTTGAGGAATGTGAAGTACGCCTTCATTGCCATTATTCCCTGGTTCACTCTAACCCGGAGGGGGTAATACTTGATAAGGTCTTATCTATGCGTCAAATAGAACTATTTGATCATTTACTCTACTAGAAACAATTTAACTGTGTGCAAAAAATATTTATCAACCCCTCCTCCGCTCGAGCAGGATATGACACAAAGTCAATTTTTAAACGGAATTTAACAGGTTTGAATTCAGAGTTTTCCTTCTCATAGACTAGTTGCCTCACTAAGGCTGAAGAACCCAGTCTGCCCTACTATTTGCATATAGCTGGAAAGAGAATAATTGGATTCATACCTTTCCCAAGGGTATTAGTACTATGTGAAATGCAATCAGTCTCGTCCAGGATTTAAACTCATGTCGCCGTGTCCATTTCCTACGACGATAACCATTATACCACTGGCACCTCCAAAAAATAGATACAAATACTTGAAACCATTTGTGGGCAAACAAGTGAGCTCTGGCTCGTTTACAAATGTTTCCTAGAAACTATTTACTAACAAATCATATATAAGGATTTGCTATTGAATAACCTAAAAATGTTGATATGCCACAAAACACTACAAAGCCAAACCAAACAGTTATAATATCAAGTATTTCGATCCAATACATATAATCTGCACACAGTTGTATGGTTTCAAGTATTCCTATCCAATTCTAATAATCTATTCACAAAGTTATGATTCCAAGAACTATTTCTGTTTTAATATATAACGTTTATATGGTTTCAAGTAACTAGTAATAATCTTTAGTAAACAGTTATAACGTCAAATAACTATTCTTAATACAAATAATTTACTCATAGTTATATGGTATTAAGTATTTCTATCTAATACAAATAATTTTCAAAAAGATCTATTTGAGGCATACATGAAACGCCAACATCTACTACCACTCGGTTCAGAGAAGATTCGGTGGGGGAGTAAAAATGACAAGGAAGGTGTGACTCCATACTCCCCAGAGCTCCATACCTAGAGCCACACTATTAGATGCAGTTTAGTATTATACCTAGGACCCCACTTTTTTGGTGGGGAGAGGTCTTATTCCTCTGCAAGCAATAACAGTCAGCATATTTTAAGCACCGCCGTTGTGTAAGTTTTTTTTTTATCCTTGGTAAAGCGACCGGTTGCGAAGTTAGAAAAAAACAACCCAAAACTGAATTCAAAATTAAGGAGCTTTGGGGCTAACAATTTCACCTTTTAAAAATTTAGTTGTTACGAAACATGGTGTGGCTACGGTTGCAAGCCCTTGAAAGAATTGATTTTAACGACATGACAACCTGTCAAGGGCCATTTTATGTCTTGAAATTAAGGAATCGCTTTCGTTGTACGTGCATAAATTACATTTTTTTTGTGTTGTTTCTTGAGATTTTTTTTTTCACAGAATTCTGTCGAATAAACCCATAGTTTCGTACTCGGGATTCCTTTTTAAGGTGGGTAGAGGCCAGCGTATTCTAACCTTCACCGATGGACCTCATTACACACATTTTTTGTTGTTTGAGGAGATTTATTCTCTGATATTAAATCTGAGAATAAATCTCCTTTGCACTGATTGGAAACAATTTAAAGTATTTGGTCCCCTCTAGTTGGACTAAGTCTTTTAAATTCGAAAGGGATCTTTGAAGAGGCCTCATTCAGATTTTGATGAATCTTTTTTTTTTTTGTGGCTTTTTAGCTTTTCAAAATTTTGTCTACTTTGCTCAATTTTACATTTCATTGAACACCGACATGTAATGTGTGTAAAATTGCTGATTATTGTACAACTTAGACGTATATGAATGATACTGATTGGGGACAAAAATACGTACTGAAGAAACCCTAAATTTTATAGACCCTGAAACCTTTTAAAGTTTAATGCGACCCTGGCTAAGGGGTTTTAGTGATTCCGATCGGCGTCTTTTCTGGTTTGAATTACAGTTTCTTTTTACTATTAGGTCAAGGATACATTTTCAGTGATTGACGAAGCATGAGATATTTTTATCTGATGAGTTCTAAAAGTAATATCAAATTTGCAGTAGTAAAAATATATGATCATGTCTAAACTGGTTTTCCCACTCACTCAGCTCTCTTGTCTTCGTGGTTGGCGCCATGGATTAATTTAAATTTCATTTGTTTATTTATTTATCAATAATAATAGAAGTATTGAATGAAAAACGCGTTGCTACTGTCTGCTCCCTCCCTTCTCGCTATTACATGTGCGTGGGGAGTGGACGAAGAGAAGAGGAGGACGGCTCGATCAGTTCTCTGATTTTTATGAATGAATGGAAGCATCACACGAATAATAATCTCACTTAGTATCTCCTTTTAGCAGTTCTGTTAATTTATTACATGCACCGTTGTTTAAAAGTCGAAAAATTCTTATTTTTTCAAAAAGTATCATTTGCCTGAATTTCCGAGATGAAGTTTGATGATTTTCATCATTTAGAGTAGTCTGTATCTTTATTGGTTTATTCAAAACGTTTCGGCCGATACGTTCTTCGGTCTTCTGCTATTTCATGTCGAATTATGGAACCTACGAGGAACTTCAAACCGATGCCTTTATTTAATCCACGGGGGTAGATTGTTCTAATCCCGTTAGCCATAGCCGGGTACAAGTGTTAAGCTATAGTAAGTAAAGTAAAGTTGGCCACCATTGTCCAGAGTGACCCATAGGCTCCATTTTCAATAGCTACTACACCGATGTGTAGGGGGAGGGCTCACTCTATTCCCTGGATTGCTCCACTTTACTCTTGATCCTTACCTTATAATGCTGAGTGTTAAGCAAGGCGGCATTAAGTACTATTTTTTGAGTCTTTGGTATGACTCGACCTGGAATTGAACCCCGGTCTTCCGGACTATTGGCGAACACCCTACTCATTAGACCAATTATTATTTTTACCTGTAATTAGGATTGAACCTGCAACCTCCTTATGATTTCACTTAAAAGCACTTTCACCAAATGCCTATATCCGTTACGCTATGTGTCCTCTCGGTGTAGGCTCCCGAGTTCAACATGAATACCTGAAGAAGGCCGATGGCCGAAACGTTGTGAATATAACAATAAATATGAAGACAATAGTCCAAATACTTTAAATGATAAAAAACGAATATCAGTTTCAAAATTTTATTCTAATTTCACAGGAAAAAATAGCCTCGAAAATTTAGAAATTTAAGAAATCGGATGTTAGCCCCGAGGACCCTGAGCATCTCTGCCGGAGGAGCTTAGAATAAGACCTTTCATCCTCCCAAAAGGAGTGTCTTGGGTATGACACTGAACTGCATCCGATGGGGAGGCTCCAGTTCTGGAGCTCTTGGGAGTATGGAGTACCACTTCATTGCCGTTGCTCCCAGGTCCACTCTGACTCCGTATGACAGTACCTGTCATAGTCCCATCTCTGGGTAAAAAAGATGTTTAAAAATTATTTATATTTGATAAGAATACTTGAAACCATATAATTGTGTGGAAACAAATTATTATCATTATACTTCTCGCGAGCTTCTCGCATCAACACTGATGGTCTTTCAGTAGAGTCCAAGTGACAGCAAGTCTCCTCAGGTCTCCAGAATTCTTCTCAGTATTCTGGCTGATCTTAACAATACTGTCACATGGTGTCCCATTGAGAGTAAGGAAGTAAGATTTAATTTTCCTTCCCCGTCGGTGTTTGAACTAACTGCCCTGCGACTGACCGCTGAGGCAGTTTGAAATCGGGGTCAAGCTATCTGCACTCCATAATCCCAACCGGCTGGATAGAGAAGGGGACATAGAGGCCATGATAGTAGTCCGAGTGAATCGCCTGACAGGGTGAGGAAGAAGAAAGAGGCCAAAATGAGTGGGCAGAACCATAAAACCGGAAGTAGCACCCTTTTTCGTCAGAGGAAATAGGGATAAAGGATTGAGTTTTTTTAGGACGGAGGTCGCTGTGAAAGGACGTGCGAATCTCATACCAAAACTCCGGGCGAAGAAACAGAAATAGAGTTCTTGAATAGGAGATAACAGATGCCTTCAAGCTGAGCTCTACAGAATCCCGCTAGCCCGTTAAAGAAAATACTCTGCGAAGAAATCCGTCGAAAAAGCTAAGTACACCGTAAAACCGTTTTCTCCCTCCACTCTTCCTAAGTATTACCATTGTATACTCTCTCTCTCTCTCTCTCAATTTAAAGAAAGAAGAAAGAAAAGAAAAAGGAAGAAAGAAAGACATTTGTATTTGGTATTGTCTGCTGGTAATATAGCCGGCACCTTAATAGTTGTCTGTGTCAGCACGTATTAAAAACCTTGTTATATTTTATATGTCCCCTCGTGTCGAAACTTATTCGTTGTGTTTGCCTGTCGAGTTGCCTTCTTTTGCATATTCATTTTCAGCTTCATTCGCTTCAATTTATTCTCGCTAAATGTCCCATTCGCCTTTAAAAATATTACACGGGAAATTGGAATTGTCAACTACGATAAATAATAATGTTATATCTAAACCTAGAGTTCCATGTCTTCCGTTAGCCTAGTGAGTAGGACGACGAAGTGACCTGCTGGGTGTGTGGTAACGTGAAATTTGGAAACCCCTTGCCAGCGGCGGTCAGTCTAGCCCCAAATTAACCCCCACATTATCTGCCAGTTCCTATGTGCCCGAAGAAGGAATCTTAACTGGGACTTATTTTGCGAGGGATCAAGTGCCAGACTGCCCCGAAAATAAACTCTCGTCCTGGGACAAATATTTTATGCCACGTCACAATACTGTAATTTGGACGGTCTTGATTAATCCTTCGATTTCCAACTCTTCCATGGATTAATTACTAAGCCTTTGGGGACCGTTCTAAGCGCGCCAATTACAATTGATATCACCATGACCCACGCATTTCACAGCTTTAGTTCTTTGGTAAGGTCTAAATTCTTGTTTCTCTTTTCGTCTTCTTTGAGTTTCACTCTGTGGTGTGCCGGGACGGTAAAGTTCACTATACCGTAGGTCCCCTTTCTTTTAATTAGAACTAGGTCTGGTGATGGTATAATAATTATAATAATAAAGTTACTCCTTAAGAGTGTTTAATACTAGCGTTAACTGATGGTCTTTTACTGGAGTTTGAGTGACAGCAAGTCTCCTGTACTCTTGTCAGTATTCTGGCCGATCTTTACATTTCTGTAGTTGGGATGGTCTCCACTTGTCCTCATATTTTCAAGTCTTCAAATCCCTTTACCAAGCCTTTGGGGATTGTTTCGAGTGCGCCAATTAAAATTGGTATCACCGTCACCCGTATGTTCCATAATTTTTAAATTCTATAGGAAGGTCAAGGTATCTCTCTCTCTCTCTTTTCGCTTTTTAAAAATTTTACTCTGTGGTCAGTTGGGACAGCAAAGTCCACTATTCGGCAGTTTGTCTTTTTTTTTTTGTTGATTATCACTAGGTCTGGTCGCCTGGCCGAGATTAGATGATCTGTTTGTATCTCAAAATCCCAGAAAACTCTGTGCGTCTCATTCTCCAGGATGGATTCTGGGTTGTGCATATACCACTTATTTGTATTGTTAAATTTAAATTTCTTACACAAATCCTAGTGGATCACCTTCCCCACCCAGTCTTGTCTAGTTTTATACTCCTTTTCCGCTAGTTTGCTGCATTCGCTCATCATATGAGTGATCGTTTCGTCTCTATCACCACATAACGTATATTTGCTATTTTGTTGTGTCCTATATATTTTTGGTTTAATATGATTTATCCTTATTGCATTTTTTCTACTGCTATTAGAAGAATTTCAGTTTTTCTCTTAAGTTTTTCTTAGTCATGTCCATTTTTTCTCGTATGAGATTACGCTTGTTTGTCGCTTGAAATATCCATACAGTTGCTTTTTCTACAATTTTTTTTCTAGTTATTGTTGTTCTGTTGATCAATATGTTGTTTGTGTTTGTTTTAATTAATCTTTTTTTCATTTTGCTCTTTTTTATGTCGTCTTCGTGTCGTTTTATTTATGCTTCGACGCTATCTTCAATTCTGGTGAGTTCTCTTCCCCCTTCTTTTCTTGACACGTAGTCTATGTCATCTTTGGGATGTTAGGTCTCATGGGTTTTCTTGTTCTCTGGTCCATTTGTTGAAATCCTTCCCCCGTCCAATTTAAGAATGGTCCCGAGTATCTCACAAAGGGGAAAGCCCAGGTGTTTATTTCTTTGTTAAGATTTTTGCTATTATGATGTCTGCTTCCAATATTCTCAAGTACTTGTAAGTTTCCTTTTCTCCTAGTGTTCTAATTTTTTCTTGAGTTGGTAGTTCTATTCTTTCGTCATTTGTTATTTTCCGCTTCTAATTATTAGCATAGCACATTTTTCTATGCCAGGATAATGTTGAGTACTCCTTCATTGCCATTACTCCCAAGTTCACTCTGTTCCGGAGTGTTAGTACCTGTTAAGATTCCATCTATGGGTTAAATAGAATTAGTGTTAAATAGCAGTACTTGAAACCGTTTAACCGTATGCAAAGAATAAATAGCAATACTTAAAACTATTGAACTGTGTGCAAACAAATGACTTCTGGCTCATTAAAAAGATATTGTCATCTGCAAACTATTCGCTTATAAACCACACACACACACACACACACACATATATATATATATATATATATATATATATAGAGAGAGAGAGAGAGAGAGAAAATTTGGCATTAAATAATCCAGAATGGTTGATATGTCATAAAACACAATCAAACCACTGATACCATATATATGTAAACTATTTGTATAAAGAATAGTTACCTGAAGCTATAATTGTTCTGTAAGGACTATTTTTATTGCTTGAAATCATGTTGCTGTATAAATTGTTCATAATGGTTTGGGAGACCGGGGTTCAATTCCAGGTCGAGTCTTACCAAAGACTCGAAAATCGGTACTTGATGCCTCCTTCATTAACACTCAGTATTACACTGTAGGGATCAAGAGTAAGTGGAGCAATCCAGAGAAAGGGTTAGTGGTCTCCCCTACTCCTTGGTGTAGTAGCTATTGAAAAAGGAGCCTTTGAGTCGCCCTCGACAACTAGATAGATAAAATTTCCTGTCCTGTTTTCCGGCGAAATTTTTAGAAGATCTCTCGCCCCACCTTTTTTTTTTTACAGACTCATTATCCCATTCCTGGTTTTCTGAGGGGGTCCATTTGGCGTTCGCGCTTGTAGTTATGCTGTCTGGTCCCAGGAGGCCTTCCCCCTCGGCAATATCTACTTAACAGGGCTGAGTTCATCGCTTGGTGCCTGAGGGACTCAAAAATGGGAAATGTCGACAGGAACAAGTAATTTTTTATCGCAGCCGCTCATGAGTCTCGATTTGTGCGTGTCTCCACTATAAAATGACCTTGTGCAAATCCAGCCCAGTAGGAAATTGGTTAAATATCAAATCCAAGAAGGTACAGATTTTTAAAAGATCAGCTTTGATTATAAGGCTTCTTTCTTTAATCTTTTTTTTTTGGTGGGGGCTATTCTTTTTTATTTAAAGAATATTTTATACACTTTAGCTAAAATTTTCAAGGCATTTTTTTGAGATGTGTTTTTTATATTAATTAAAAAGGTTCAAATTATTCAAATTGAAAGTATTGGTCTGTGACATTAAATTTAACTTGCCCGTTCTTGATCTTGGATTGTGTTGAGTAAATTTGTCGATATTTATTTCTTAAACGATTCATAGGGCACCTCTTGTGGTGTAATGGTTAGCAAGCTTGACTGGCAAACCTACACAAGTGAGTTCGAGTCTCATTGGGTGCCTCATTTATCTAGCCTTAGAAAAAAAAACGCTTAGTAAATTTTTAAACGAATCAACGGACTTAATTTTTTTTTTAAATTTAAAATAGGGATTTGATTTTTTTAATACAAAAGGCAAAAAATTTAAAAAGCGAGGCGAAACAATTTAAATTTTATTTAAATTCAAAAGGTCATTTATTGAGGTAGGAGTCTTAACTTCTGCAGTGTCTGCAGTTGACATGTTCAAGGCCCTGCCAACCGAGCGGCCACCCTTTTAGCTTCTAGTTCTAAATGTAATATACCAGCTCAGAAACATTCTCTATTTCTCTTCTCTCTTTGAAGTTTGCCTACATGCTAGTTAGAGCACCTTTCAATGGCTCCTCTGCCACAGGTATGAAGTTCAGTTATCTCCCTTTCTTGAAGGAATGTTCAAATCTTAATCTGCTACTTTACTTTGGTTGAGAAGGGGACTGAATAACTTTTTCTACATTCCTTATGACTAACAGTGACCCAATCCCTATTTCATGGGCAGAATGTGACATAAGGTCAATTTTTCAGCGGAGTAATCATATTTACCAACCCCTCCGCTCGGGCAGGATGTGATACAAGGTCAATTTTAAGCGAAGTTTAACAGGTTTGAATCCAGAGTTTTCCTTCTCCTAGACTAGTTACCTCACTAAAGCTGAAGAACGTAGTTTGCCCTACTATTTACCCATTGCTGGAGGGAGAATAATTGGATTCATACCTTTCCCAAGGGTATTAGTGCTATGTGAAATGCAATCAGTCTCGGCCAGGATTTGAACTCGTGTCGCTGTGTCCATTTCCTAGGACGGTAACCATTACACCACGGGCACCTCCAACTTCAGCGGAGTAATGCTAGTTAAAATCAGTCTTCCTCCTAGATCGATTAACCTACCAAGGTTAAATCAGTTTACTATTTACCTATATCTAGGAGGGGTGGAGAAGAGATGGGTTCAGCTATTTCTTCCGAGACTCATGCTTGGGCGTCATTAAAAAATGCTTGATCTCTTGGCATTCTTTATTTTGGAGCACCTTAGACACTAAACGATAAACTTAACCCTACCAAGCAGGTATTAGTGGGTTAAATCATGTGACCATATTTGGTCACCAGATTATACTCTCATTTACACACACCATGCCAGGGGCGTACCGATACAAAAATATGAATGAAAAATACCCTTAATGGCGTTGATTTGTACTTGAAAAACAACAAATTCAAAAATTAACGAAACAAACGTTATTATATTTTAACCTTTCGAGCTTTTGCAGAAATAAAATTACTAATAATTTGGTCAAAGTCTATCTTCTCCACAAGTTTCATGTTCGGTTGAAATGAGGGACAAATTGAATAAACGATCTTGCGGCATACACGACCTCGAGTAACTTTTAATGAACTTCAGTTTTGAGAAGCTTCTCTTTGCAGTAGCAACAGACCAAAGTTTCGGACATTGCACTGCGTCTGCTCACTCGATTCCTTTCTCCGTGTTGGCCCCGTCTGCTTGATCGGTGGGCCGTGACACTTCTACTGGCCGTGTTCGGTGGTACGCGGATCAGGTCGGGTGTGTTTCAGCTTGGTGGCAGTCGGTCGAGGCCGCTTAACATGGGTACCTGAAAGGTGGCATTCATGTTACGCGCTAAGACCGGCTCTTTTCGGACCTCAGGGAGGTGTCCTCCCTAGGTTCTAGATTTATCGCCTGGCGCCTGAGACGTCTCTTTTCAGGGAAATGCCGATAGGGCCCGAGTCATTTTTGGAGCTGCTGCGTGTCTAGGTTACAGCACTGCGTCTGGACTTACCTTAAAAAGGCTTTGCGCTACATTCTTCCGGTTGGTGTGACGTACGGCTAATACCACCGTCGCCGGGCATACGTGCCTAGAGGGAGGTATCTGTGCCTCTCCTGGCCACCAGCAACCAACGTGGGGTTTGCATCTCTACTACCAGCCAGCAGTCGACGTGGAATCCAACCAATCACAACTGCAGACCCATCACAGCCGATACCTGCTTCTACCCAATCACCTCTGCTCTCTCACTCAAACCAACCTTTTCAGAAAGTCTTCTGAGGATTACCTCTGGTCTCCTTACTACATTCCTTGTAGATACCACGAGACGACGACGCAGCAGCTAGCCACACTTCTAACAAACCTGCAGTACCGCTTCCGGTAGCACCAAGCAGCAGTTTCTGCACCACTAAGCTTCAGACACTTCCAGATCAGTTTCTGAATCAGCAACCAGTTCCTGCATCAGCGAACCAGCATCTGCATTTCCAGACCTGCGACAGACCAGTCGCACACCGCAACCCCAACTCTATCTTGGTCCTTGAGCGAACCAACTACCAATTTCATTGTTATCGTTCCGCCAAATTAAAGCTTGGCTCTTCGAATTAACTCTCTTGTCTTTGTCATCCTTGCCTAGTAGGTCGTCAATCACCTATCTTTCAAATTTTGTGGGATCGACATATTTATTTGTCCCGCAACAATACTATTCAACTCTAGCATTCACCAGCCTGGTCGGCTTGGGCTGTAGAATACACCGACTGCATCTCTGCAGAGAGGTAAGACCCACTTATGAATGTCCTGATTATGACATTAAACAATCTGATGGTGGGGCTCGAGTAATGCTGGAGCTTTGGGGGATGCGGAGTACTCCTTCATTGCCATTGCTCTCTGTTTCACTCTAGCCCGGAGTGGTAGTACCAGATAGGGTCCTATCTATGGGTCAAATAGAACTATTTGACATTTATTACTGAATGCAAACAATTGACTTAGGCTTAATTGAATTGCTTGAAATAGAACTGTTTGATCACTTAACTGTTTGTAAACAAATGGCTGGTGTTTAATTAAATTGTTTGTGATACATAGCAATACTTGGAACTGTTTAACTTTGTTGACTTATGTTTACAAATCCTATATGTTTAATATATATGTATAAAGAGGATTTGGCATTAAAAAACCTACAATGGTTGATATGCCATAAAACCAAACCACACCATTTAACTGTATGCAGACAAATCGCTGATGTTAAATTGAATTCTTAGTGTTATATAGAAATACTTGAAACCATTTAATTGTGTGCAAAGAAATGATCTCTGGCTCGTTTAAAATATTATCCACAAAGTATTCGTTTAGAAATTTTAAGTTTAATATATGTATATACAGAAAATAGCATTAAATAACCTACAAAAATTGATATGCCATAAAACCCAACCAACCAAACAATCTAACATTCATAGTAATGTTTTTTGATATTGTTAAATTTCAGGATTTTGGGTTTTTTCTTTAAAGTATGCATAAGATTTTTTTTTTAGATAAATTGTCATCAATAGCTATATCGGTGAGGTTTAGAATATGCTGACTTATCCTCCCTTGCTGAGAAGTAAGACTCTCCAAAAGGAATGTCCTGCTTATGACACTAAGCTGCATCTGATGGTGAGGCTCTACTTTTGGAGATTGTAAAATACCAGTTCATTGCCCAGTCCCCTCTGATCCTGATCGGTGGTTCCTATTAGGGTCCCATTTATGGGTCAAATAAATCTGTTTAAAAATTATTTGTATTCGATATGACTGTCCCCCCCCAAAAAAAAAACTCAACACAACAAAACAAAACAAAACAAAAAACAAACAAAAAAACAATCCCCCACGAAAATGTAAATATGAATGTGCTTCCCTAACCTGTAGGCATAAAATAACCCTGGACGGGTTGACATGGCATTAGAATTAATCGATCGAGCAATCAACTAATGTCATCTAAGAGCGCAAAACAAGCAGATTTAAAATTTTAAAAATATCTTTCCAGTGATTAGCCGGTAAAATTAAATTTAATCTCCCTTTGCGTACCCGAATAAATCAATAAGATTAATACACTGGTTCCTTTACCCCCCCCCTCGTCTACGCGTGGAGAGTTTCTTTTTTTCCTTGTACTTTTATGCTTCTACTAAAAGACGCGTCTTTTTTGTACAGTTAAAGGAACCGAGCCGGTAGTGGAGGTCGGAAACACCGATTTTTTAAGTATGAGGTTAGAAATGGTCTTGATCAAAATAGAGAAAGCGTATAATTACTTTTCTTTATTAACCATTCATTGCATAAACCTTTTTTTTTAATTTGATAGTCAATCTTTTAACTTGTAAAATTTGATAATCTTTAGAGGTTAAGATCCGAATTAAAAGAAAGAAAACACCTGTTTCATGGTTTGTCGTTGTGAAGTTTAAAGATAGTTTAGTTTTCTCTATTTTTTTCATGTTGGCTATATAGAAGCGTGTAATTCTCTTTTCTGGCTGCGTGTAGCGTTGTGTATATGGAGAAGCATATACATTTTTCTATTTATATGTATATATAATTTTTTTTTCCTATACATACTTCAATCTGCCTATGGTTAGTGATTTAGTTATCTATTCTTCATTATATATATAGTAGTTGTTTCCATTTGAATGATTTGAATATTTCCTTATCTCTTACTGTCAATTCTGATTGGATGACCATCATATCCTGGTTTTATTTTAATTTATTTTTGTGGAGGTTGATCATAATTCAAAGTTGTTTCTTGTGCTTTTTAAAAATAAACTTCACTCTTCCTTGACGTGGCTAGTTTAGCACTATTTTTCTGTGTACAATAGCGGCATTAGTATTTCTTACGGTTGTGTATGGTTTAGATAATTTTAATGAATTGCCTGGATACTTAAGATTTTGTTTACTCATTTTTTTTTTAATAGCCTAAAAAGTTTACATTCTGTGGTTGTCAGTTTAATACACGCAGGTTAGGCTTAAAATGTTTGTCATTAGAAATTCTTGCCTGTGTACACACCTAGTTTTCCTCCCCGTGGAAACTTCCTCCACCCACAAAATGAAATATAGTCTCTGTCACCCCGCTCTGCTATATTTTCTCTCTTCTTCCTGCTGGTAGTTTTTTTTTTACCTAACTACTCTATCTACCAAGGTATGATTATTGAACATTTTCTCTAAAAAATAAAAATAAAACCTTCGTGCGTGTGTGTGCGCATATATATTTATTTATATATATATATGTGCGATACGGTGAGAGATAAAGAATCTAAAGAGAGAGAGAGAGAGAGAGGGGCATCATCATCATCATAACAAACCTATTGAGTCAGTAATTTGCCTCTCGAATGTATCTCTCTTCCCCAGTCTCTCTCAGTTGAGTCGGGTTTCACCTAGAGAAGTCTATTTTTTTTTCTTCTCGACTCGCTTGTTAACCACAACACGTAGCATGATGAGTGTTTATCGGTTTGATTTTGTCTTGGAGGAAGATCTATCCTGTAAGATCCGACAGGAATAAATCTTCTTATCACTACGTCACACAAACACATACAAAAAAAAGATATTTTTTTTTAAATAACACACATACATTTTTATTTATTTATTTTTTTTCAAAGAAAAAGTAAAATTCTTTAAGTCTTTACACCATCCAACCTTTAAAAAAAAGACCGAAAACTGTGAATGAAAGGAAATAGATTCGGATAATTCATATCTTTTTGGATGAAAGAAACAGTGTCCGCCAACGACACCACTGGATCTTTGACCTGTTACCCACACTTTTTTTTCAAAAGAAAAAAGTGCTAGTTTTACTATCGTAGTTTTTATTTAGTCCCCTTTAAACCCCCAGAAAAATGGACCCCAAGCATTCGACGAAGGTCGCTTCATCTTCAGTTTCCATGGGAACTAAAAGATCTGGTTCTACTGGCCAAGGACGTTCCAGGCGACCTCAAACGGTAAGTTGCTTCTCAATATGCCATTATTAGAGAGACGAGTGGCAAATAAATATCTACTCTGTCACTAATACTACTATTACTATTATTTGTTATTCATAAATTAATGAGACAGGAATGTCTACTCCCTTTTCTTTATCCTGTCACACTTTATTTGCCCTCTTTTTTGTTATCTTTCGTAATTTTTTCTTCTTCCTTATTTCGAGAGTAATCAACCAGTCTCATTTCATTCATTTTTGTTTTTATCATCATCTGCATCTTAGGATGTTATTCGTTTTTTTTTTTGTCTGTATTTTCTTCCTACCTAATACTTTGATAAAGAGTATCCTGTTTTCTTCCGGTTAATAATTATTATGGAAAGGAATAAATATTAAAGCAATAATAGCTTTTTTCTTGCCTTGTAGTAGTTTTATTATTCTCTCTACCACCGCTACTTTACTGTTGGTAATAATAGCACTGCGTGTTTAGAATATTGAATGAAATTACTATTATCCCCCTCCACTTTGTCGTCTTTTTTCTTTAGGAATCGAAAAAAGTAATTTTTTCCTTCTTTTTTTTTTTTTTGTATAGATCATTATTATTGACTGTGGTCCTTTGAAAATATACTTAAATTTAAATTTTGACAACATTGGTAGTCGTCTTTTCAGGGTCGCGCGTAGACAATACGAAACCTGGCGCCGACGAATTTTAAAAAGTTAGACAAGGTTAGAGCGCGAAATCAGCTGTGAGACAATTTCACAACTTGGGTAAAGAACAGTTTACGAGCTATTTGTCTTTAGTATTTTCAGCTTCAGTTATAAATCCCTTTTTTTTTTTTTTTTTTTTTTTTTTACTATATGAGTAACGATAAAAAGTACCCCACCTTAAGTAAAATTTATGTGATTGCCATCACTCCATTAGCATTAAACGTCACAATCATTATTATTTTAAAAAAATTGTGTCTGTGTGTAATATATATATATATATATATATATATATATATATATATATATATATATATATATATATATATATAAGTATAATAAAAGCAATGAGACTTTTTAAGGAAATATCTTAAATATATACAAGCCTTAACTATTATCTTTCTATGTATTACTACGACAACGAAAGCTGATTTTAATGTGTAATTTCATTTCCATTCATTGGAAAGAAAAAAATCGCTCGATTTGCCTAGAATAATGTAATGGAGTTAAATACTACTTAAAAAAGACTCCTTTCGTTTTACCTAAATAATTACATATATCAATATAGTTATTTTTTTTTTTTTGGCTACTAAATTAGGTGGTTTCTTTTACACCTTAAAAGAGCAGGTGCTCGGCCCAAATTTAACCGCTTATTTTATCAATGGAATTAAATTCTAAGATTTATTTATTTTGGAATATTTATTTATTTTGATAATATTTTTTTTTCTAATTTTCAAGTCTTATGAAAAATAATTTGAATTTCAAAAAAGGCACTTTTTGTTTCGTTAAAAAAAAAAAATCATACCGGCATTTTTGTGAAGGAATTTTAATTTACATAAAAGAGAAAATGAGTTATATATTCTATATTAGATATTGTTTTTCGAGTTTGATTTTATTCTGAAAGATTTTAGTCTTGATTTATTTATTTATTTACAATTATAAAAGTCACAAGACATACTTGCGATATGAGGTATTGTAAAAAATAATCCACAAACTATTTTTTTGTAATAATTAATTAGCGTTCCTTCATTTATTTGGGCAAAGATATAATAAATAAAATGATGTTTAATCAGCACGGCAATTAATGTATTTGTCTTATCAACCATGCTTTAAATTTTTACGGGCATTTATACCATTTGAAAAAGAAAGAATAATAATTTTAAATTAAGTTTTTTAAAAGTTAGTATTTTTTATTTAACTATTTTGGTGCAGCCAAAAATATTCTTAAAAATTTCACAAGCTCTTTATTGTATGTGGAAATACTAATTAACATTCCCCCACTTAAGCTTATCTAAAATAAAATAATATTTATTTACACTAAAACTGAAAGAATGTCACATCTGTCATTCACTTAAGTTTATTTAAAATGAAATAATATTTATTTACATTATAACTGAAAGATCGTCACATCTGTCGTCAAATGATTTTAAGTTCAGTTATGCACTTTACCCCTTATTTGCAAAATTGACGAAAAAGAATCTTTAAACTTATATAAAGGCCGAGTTAAATTGGGAGATTTTAATTATTTACAATATGAGACATTTTCACAAAAACCTTATCGTGGCAAGTGATGAAATTTATTTGGTTTATTTAAAATATATATGAGAGGACAATCACTGGAGATAGATTTAAAAAAAATTCAGTTAGAGTTTTCTAATACTGCCATGAAAATAAAAAATCTTATTATTTTCGTTTTGAGGGTATTTTTTTAGGTTGGGTTATTTGTTCAAAACTGGTTGGTCCGATCACGAAGGTGTGCTTGGTTTGTTTAAAAAAGCAAGGTGAAGGTAGTTTTCTTTTTCCTATTCCACATTGAGACAGAGAGATAGATAGGACATGTGACTTGTTTTTTTTCTTTCTTTTTTTCTTACCAAATATTGCAAGTACGAATAAAAACTTTTTCATACAATGAAACATACAAATTCTTGAGAACAAGAATGCACTTGAAAATTTAAAATCTTTTTTGTTCATGTGGCAAAATATGAACTATTTCAATTCAAAAAGGAATATTGAAGAAGAAAAAAAAAAAGTCATTTATTAAAAAACACCATTAAATTTTTATTATTTTTTAAATTAAAGCTAAACTAGCTGAATACTTTTTTTTTCATTATTCTATTTAAACGTTCAACAACTAGTTTTCCCCCTGAAATATTACCATGAAATTACAAAGTAAATAAAGGAAATTTTTATATTATTTTTGGTCGACACTTTGATTTAAGGTTTGAAAAATATTTAGATAGTATTACACGGTTTTTAGAGGGTGGATAAACATTACTTGCTTTGCTTTTTAATTTTCAAACACTTAGTAATATTTATCAGAGAAGTAACGTACATTACTATTTCATTAATTTTGTTCGTTTTTCTCTATGTATGATTAGTTTCGTTTTCAATGCGTCATAATTTTCCTTATAAGAGAATACAAGTACTTAAGTACAAATAAAATAAAAACGTTCGTTTATTTTGTTGTCTAGACATTTTTTAATGGTCGGTGGTTTTTGTTTTTAAGTTGATTACTCGAACGGAAACGATGTCATTTTTATTTTTATTATTACACAGATCAGGTGCTCGTCGAAATTTTTCAGGTGATTTTTTTTTTGTAGCACTTCATATTAAGAATAATTTACGCAGTATTGTTTATCAGATTTTGGGGAGAATAAATGAAATCTTAAAATCGTCTTTGAATCCTTTCCTTATTAAAAATATATATATATATATATATATATATATATATATATATATATATATATATATATATATATAAAGCTAAAGAAAAAATATAGCACAACGTACAGATATCATTATTGAATTAAGCAATACTCTTAAGAATGGTTTTCTTTTCATTGTACAAATCGCAACTGAATATTATGGGGTCAGCGTTCGCGCCGAGCATTTTCTAAAAATCCAAATTGTTGATATAACAGTAAACATAACCTCAAATGCTAATCATTTATGATTCTTCACACCTTCCTAAAAAGCATCAATCATATAATATATAGAGAACCCCCAACATTTTTATGGATTGTCTATTTAAAAAAAAATGTAAAAGAATATATCTTTTTCTACGTCCTAAATAACGTGATAGGTTTTTTTTTCTGTGTAATTTTGAATTACTCCTTGTCCTTGCAAATTTTGTTATTGTATTTTCAAATAAATTTTATAAGAAACGAATGAGGTGTGTTGTGTATGTAAATATACTTCCTTCTTGAGACATTGTATTCTTTTCTTAGTTGAACCAACAAGTGATTCAACTGATTTGAATTATCATAAAGACTCGATTAGCCCTGCTGTTTCTTGTGTATGTGTTCACACTGATGTAGAAATTAGGTACCGAATTTTAAAATGGTAATGGGGAATGTAGTCAATTTAGAATATTTATCCCAATTCTTCATCTTTCTCATAATGATGTAAACAGCTCTTAAGATGAATTTTAAGCACTTCTAAAACCGTCCGCAAACGAAGAAAAAGAAGAGCTTAATTAATATTGTAATTTTTGTAATCTTTTTAAATAGTTTTAAATGCTAGGAGTAAAGTGTACTATTTACTTATTTGGTATATAATTTGACTTTTTTTTTAAGTAAACAATAATAGTAGTGTCTACTTGAGTAAAAAATACATAGTTCGTTTTGTTGCAAAGCCACTTGGGTATACTGAAGAAAATAAACTGCCTGAACTTTGTTAAAATAGACACTGTAATACAGATAGACTGAATTTGATTTATTTTAATTTCTTATATCTATCTTTGTCTGAATTGTCATTGGGAAGAAAGTGAAAAACAGTTTTTACAGATCTTTTAAAATCCCCTCCTATCTGAAGGTCACCAGACAACACCATTCTTATTTTGGGATTTCTATTTTCAGATGGCTTCATACTAAAAGTTTGATATAAAAGAAGTTAACATTTACACACATAGACATACGTATATATATATATATATATATATATATATATATATATATATAATAAAATGAGGAGGCTTAATTCCATTACTTTTTAAAATGTTTAGAATAGATTGAGTTATCTTCCTTGATGATCAGCCATTTTTCAACTTGTGTGCTAGTCGAATATAAGTGAGTTTGGTCATCAAACATTTCTTAATTTAGTTATTTGACCTTGGATACTAAGAACAAGGAAACTAGAGAAAGTAATGAATTAATCAATTGAAATAAAACTTTTCTGTTTTAAGAAGCTTTGAAACCTGTCCGAGAAAAAAAGTTAAATTTTTAGGGGGCTATAACAAAAAAAAAATGATTAAAAAAATGTTCTCTCAACAGTCTCTTACTGTTTATATTTACTCATAGTTTGTGTTTGCTAAGGACTGGCTGTGAAATGCTGTCCTAACAAGGAAAGGGGTTCATCATTGGTATTAATTCTCTTGAGTCAATATTCTGTTTAAAAATATCTTTCTTTTTCTCTCTTGATGTAGTTAACCCCAAAACCGTAAAACTTGAAAACAACATTGAGCTTGGGTTTATTAATTTCCCTAGGTTTTCACAGCTTGTTGATAATACCAACATTTTTAGTCCTCCCCGCAAGTCTCAACACTTTAAATGTTTTCTCTGCTGCAATTATTTTATCATTGATTTTTCTTTCTTTCTCCCTTTTTCCCTTTCATCTCTGACTTTCATTCTCTACTGTCTATTACTTCTGCAACCCACTCATTGTTTGATTTATGGGAATGAAGATAGAACCACTATCAACAATGTCTTTTGAAGTTCTTATATCCTTAGTTAACACTCAGCCATTTTGTTATTGCCATGGTAATGTAAGTTGTCTCAACATACAAGGTCAAATGTAAAATAACTTCAAGGAAAAACTGTCCTGTAACACTCTATCTTTCATTAATACTGGAAACTCAGCTAAAATACACTCCAGGGCTTGAACTTTTTTTTCTTCCCTTACTTAGATATTGTTAATTTCTTTCTAGTTTATCATGTCATATTAACCTTAAACCTAATTTGATTGATGGAGTCAATCTTTGTCATTGTTTTTTTTGCTTTCTTAAAAAAATTATCTTAAACTTTTTTAGAAGAAGAACGTCTTTATTTATAATAAATTAGATACAAAATTTAACCCTTAGAACTATGGGGCTTCCATGATGCTAATTCCTCACCACCTTGGGCTTCTGGCTGGAAAAATTCCTGAAAATGTAAAATGTAATTTAACTGCTTCACAGCTTGTTAAATAACAGGTTATGACATTCTATAGACAATTTAAAAAATAATAAAATTCTATGTAATATATAAAATGGCTACATTTTATTGGTAATAGTGATATAGAAGTGAGGAATCCATGGCTGAAATTCAGGTCACCCTGGTTTATGTACTTCTAGTTAATGGTACAAATACTTGTCTCTTAGATCTAAAGGGTTGAGCACTTTAAGGGAGCATGATCCTATATTAAAAGATTCTTTTCAGCCCAAATCTCTAAGAAATAAAAATTACAAAAAGAAGCAGAAACAAGAAACAGTAAAATAATGCCAAAGCTGTAAACTTCAGTGTATGGTTCAGTGTGACTAAATTATAGTTATAATATATAAAACTAACCTGCTAGATTATTAGCAAGAGATGTGTAATATAATTGCGGAGGTTTTTTTTTATATTATCATTTTTCGTTTTATATATCTTGCCTTTCGGTTTAGTTAGGCTGAGAACCTTTCGCTTAGTTGAGTGCAGGTGTTCACACACACACACGCGGAGCAGATGTGACAATCAGAGATGTCACAATAAAAACCCCAGATAGAAAATGGAACGGGGACATGAATGATGTCATGCCTGGAAGCGCTGAGGATTTTGGGGATTTGGAAAAAAAGCAGTTGTTGAGATTTGGGCTTGGATGAAACAAGTCGATTTTCGGAGCTCGCAGAGGCCAGACCAGTAGTTTGCAGTGGGGGCTGCATGTGGTGGGGGTCAAATGGCAAAGTCAGCATAGAAAGAAATTGTGTCTCTCTCTCCTCATGTCGAAAAACCTTAAACTCATAAAGGTAATAAAAAGTTTCGTACCTGAACCAAGAAATAGTCATCAAGTGTTACAAGTGTTTTCAGATTCCTATGTTTATATATGTTTATGAACATTTGTGAACGTTTTCCGTATCTGTATGAATATGTCTACTTTACGTATTCATATCTTGGTTGTATTTTTGGACGTCGATATGTAACGGAGGGAATCAGTGACCTGAGTTCAAATCCTGGATTGGGCTCATTGTTCCCCAAAATGGTAAACAGTGTAAAATAGTTTTTAACTGATGTTATATAATTGTGGAGGGATTTTTTTTATATTATCATTTTTTCGTTGGTTATATTTTGTCTTTCGGTTTAGTTAGGTTTAGAACTGTTCAGCTTAGTGCATGGGTAGGTGCACACATTGAGCGCAGGGAGGATGTGACAATTACTGATGTCATAATAAAAATCCCGGATAGGAAATGAACTGGGGATGTGAATGACGTCATGCCCGGAAGCGATGGGCTGAGGATTTTGGGTGATTTTTGAAAAAAAGCAGAGTTAAGATTTGAACCTAGATGAAGTGAGTTGATTTTTGGACCAGGGCAAGGCCAGTCCAGTCATAGGTCTACGAGATGCATTGCGTGGTCAGATGGAACAGTCAGCATAGTAAAAATTGTGTCTCTCTCTCCTCGTGTTGAAAACCCAAAAGTCAAGAAGGTAATAAGTTTCGTACCTGAACTAAAGAGTCGTCAGTGTTTCGCATATTTCGGGATTCCTATGCATGTGAACATTCTACATATCGTTATTTTGGCTGTATGTTACACTTATAGAATTATGGAAGTAAAAATTTATAATAATTATTCTGAAACACAGAATATACTCTCCTGTGTTCCTCATGGAACGATTCTTGGACCTTTTGCTGTTTTGAAGATTTATAAATAGTTTATGTAATGATATTAAATCAGTAATAAAACTATTTGCTGATGATGTCAAATTACTTGTTTGACCACTATCAAAAGAAACACAGATGGATCTAAATAAACTGTCATATTGGGACAATTTTTGGAAATTAAGATTTAATGTAGAAAAATGTGAAGTATTACATATTGTATTCAAAAGCATTACAGTTGAATATAAGTTAAATAACAGGGAAATCAAAAAAGTAAATGAGGAATGTAATCTAAGGGTTGGCTTTGATGATAAATTTAAAGCTAACAATCATATTCTATCTATTGGAATAATTTTACTGGATGATTAGAAATTTTATTTCAAGGGAGGCAAATATTGTATTAAAAATATATAAAACCCAAATAAGACATATAGAATACTGAACTCAGGCCTGGGCCCCAGTGTCAAGACATAGAAATTGGGGTGGAATATTAGGATTGAAGGGTTATACAAAGAAGATTGACAAAATAATGAAATGAGTAGAATATTAGAGTTACAAGGAGAGATTAGAGAATTAAGATTAATTTCACTAGAAAGAAGAATATGAGGTGATGATCTTATTGAAACTTTCAAGATAATTAATGGAATTTCTAATTATGGTTGAAATTTATTCAATATTTCTTCTCAAACTGAAAACTTACTGTCAAGACAGATTCTAAAAACTAAATCTATGAACCAATTGGATTTTTTTGCAAATAGAATAATACATTTTTGGAATGATTGCCTAATTAGATCATGAGCAGCAATTGTGTATAAAATTTTAAGGTGAAATTGTATAAGTTCAGAAAAATAGTAGGAAAAAGAATTTAAGTGGACACTTTTGATAACTATCAAATGAATTACATAGCAAAATTTTATCTGTATGTAGATATTGTATTAATAGTGTATATGTTCTGTGCAAAGATAGTTTTTTTTTTTAAAGGTGGATGTGAGAAGATAGTAAAAAAGCAGAGATACTCAAGGAAGCAAAATAGACAAATAATAAAAAAGTTCGGATTTCTAATGAAATAATCAGAAATTTCATTCCAAGTTCTAATTTGGTTTCTACAAATAAATAAGGACTATGTAATATTTTTTTTTATATCAAACATTAAACTGATACTGTCAAACAACCTTCTGTCATTTATCATATTTATTTCTTATATTCCAAATGTTATCATATTTACCCAACCCCTCCACTCAGGCAGGATATGATACAAGGTCAATTTTTTTTAAGCAGAGTTTAACAGGTTTGAATTCAGAGTTTTTTTTCTCCTAGACTAGTTGCCTCACCAAGGCTGAAGAACCAGTCTGCCCTACTATTTACCCATAGCTGGAGGGAGAATAATTGGATTCATACCTTTCCCAAGGGTATTAGTGCTATGTGAAATGTAATCAGTTTCATCCAGGATTTGAACTTGTGTCCCTGTGTCCATTTCCTACGATGATAACTGTTACAGGCACCTTCTGTCATTTATATTTAAAATCCTATTTTTCTTGACAAACAGTTTAATTTATTAATAGTGTGTAGGGAGACAAATTATTATTTCCCTTAGAGAATAGGCATATTTGTTGGGTGTCTTGTTGGTTGTCACATGATGGTCCCAGAAACCATTTTCCTCTGAGTCCAAATGACTGGGGCTGTAGAATACATCAACTGCTTCTCTGCAGAGGGGTAAAACTTACCCCACCCCCAATGAGTGTCTTGGATATGACACTTAACAATCTGAACATGAGTTTCCAGTAATGCTGAAGCTTTGGCAGGGTACTCTTTTGTTGCTATTGCTCCCAGGTCCACTCTGGCCTGGAATGGTAGCACCTGATAGGGTCTTATCTATGGGCTGAATAGAACGTTGACATTTAAACTGAGTGCAAACAAATGACTGATGCTAAATTGAATTGTTAGAAATTGAACTGTTTGAACATTTAACTGTGTAAACAAATGTCTGATGTTTAATTAAATTGTTAGGGATGCATAAGAATACTTAGAGCGATTTAACTGTGTGCAAGCAAATGGATAATGTTGAATAGAATAATTAGTGTTAAATAGTAATACTTGTAACCACTTTACTGTGTGAAAACAAATGATTAATGTTGAATAGAATTATAGATTAATAATTGAAACCATTTAACTACGTAGAAGCAATAGCAATACTAGTGAGCAAACAAAATAGTTCTAACTCATTTAAAAATTGAATTATTGACTTGTATTCTACAGCCCCAGCCAACTGGACAACAACTGCTTCTCTGCAGAGGGGTAAGACTTCATCCCCAGTGACTGTCCTGGATATGACACTAAACAATCTGATGGTGATGTTCCAGTAATGCTGGAGCTTTGGGGAATGTGGAGTACCCCTTCATTGCCATCGCTCTCAGGTCCATTCTGGCTTGGAGTGGTAGCACCTGATAGGGTCCTATCTATGGGTTAAATAGAACTAAACTGTGTACTTATGTTAAACTGAAGACATAGTGATACTGGCAAATACACCCAACCAAGCCGAAACACTACTGCATAGTTTGGAACGAGCAGCCGCAGGCATAGGCCTCTATGTCAATGCACGCAAAACGGAATATATGTGCTATAATCAAACAGATGACATCTCCACTCTAGACGGAACCCCTCTTAAACTAGTAGACAAATTCACTTACCTAGGAAGCAGTGTTGCATCAACCGAAAAGGAAATCGACACGAGGTTAACGAAAGCATGGACAGCTATCAATAGGCTATCGATTATATGGAAATCAGACCTAACTGATAAAATGAAACGCAGTTTCTTCCAGGCAGCGGTCGCATTGATACTGCTATATGGATGCACTACATGGACTCTAACAAAACGTCTGGAGAAGAAGCTAGACGGCAATTACACAAGAATGCTGCGAGCAATCTTGAACAAGTCCTGGCGGCAACACCCCACAAGACACCAACTGTACGGCCACCTGCCCCCTATCACGAAAACTATTCAAGTTAGACGAACCAGACATGCAGGACACTGCTGGAGAAGCAGGGATGAACTCATAAGTGATGTATTGTTATGGACCCCCACACATGGCCGTGCAAAAGCAGGACGACCAGCACGAACATACATTCAGCAACTATGTGAGGATACGGGATGTTGTCCTGAAGACCTGCCTGAGGCGATGAACGATAGGGAAAAGTGGCGAGAGAGGGTCAGGGATATCCGTGCTACCAGCACGACATGATGATGATGATGATATGTATAAAAATGGATTTAGCATTTAATAACCTACAATGGTTGATATGCCATCAAACGAAACCAAACCAAACCAAACGAAACCTTGCTCAGTTGGTTGGGGCTGCAGAATACACTGACAGCTTCTCTGCAGAGGGGTAAGATCCCTAACGAGTGTCTTGGATATGACACTAAATGATCTGATGGTGAGGTTCCAGTAAATGCTGGAGCTTTAGGGAATGCGAAGCACCTCTTCATTACCATTGCTCCCAGGTTCACTCTAGTTTGGAGTGGTAGCACCTGATAGGGTCCTGTCTATGGGTCAAATAGAACTAAATTGTGTACTAATATTAAACTGAATTGTTTGAAATAGCACTGTTTTGATATTTAAACTGTGTACTTATGCCAAACTGAATTGTTTGAAATGAAACAATTTTTGTATTTGAAATAGAACTGTTTTGACATTTAACTGTGTGTAAACAAAAACTATACTTATACTAAACTGAATCGGTTGAATTTGAACTGTTTGACTAAACTGAATAGCTTGAAATAGAAATGTTTTTTACAATTAAACTGTGTACTTATGCTAAACTGAATTGTTTGAAATAGAACTGTTTATTTGTATAAAAATGGATTTGGCATAAAATAACCTACAAAGCTTGATATGCCATTAAACCCAAACCAACAAACGAATGAGATCCTGCTTATCTAAAATGTTATCTATGAAGTATTTGTTCAGAATTCTTTGGTTTTTATATATATATATATATATATATATATAAACATAATTTGGCATTAAATAACCTATGAATGTTGATATGCCATAAAACCAAACCAAGAATTATCTTACCTATAAGCTGTTCATTTATAAATCATATATATTTAATATACATGTATAAAAAGGATTTGGCATTAAATAACCTACAAGGGGTGATATGCCATAAAAACTAACCAACCTATCAACCTTGTGAAAGGCCTGAATCTATTTCTTCTCTCCTCAGCTATGGATTAGTAGGAGCAGATTGGGCTCTTTAGCCTTGGTAGGGTAATCAGTCCAGGAGAACTACCTTCACTCTCCTTGTTTCATCCTGCCTGCAATGGAAGGTTTGAGTAAAAATATTTATGACAAATTCTTAAAGAAATGCAAGTAATTAATGTGACATTGAAGGTATTATAGACGGTTGAAAATCTGGACTGTTTGAAATTGGATTGTTTTGGATTTTTGTGTATTATTTATTATTAAGGTTTGCCAACAGCATAGATTCCTTTAACTCTCTCTCTTTGTCCTTATTTGTAATTTTTCTTAGATGATAGCAAGAATTTGCACAGGGCTGATGAATGTAAGTTTTTACTTGTTGGCCAACACTGGTGTGTCCATGTGTTGGAGTTCGTCGGAGAACATTGCTTTTGAGTTTATCCTTCTCCAGCAGTACCCAGCAAAGATTCCTTTGACTCTTTCTCTCTCTTGCTATTCCTCCCTATTGGAAAGTCCTGTAGAGGGCATCTGGTGTTTACACAGAGCTGATGAATGTAACCTTTTGTTGGCTGGCCAATACTAGTGTATCCATATGTAGGAGTCTATAGGAGTACATTGCTTATGAATTTGTTCTTACTCCACTAGTAGTGTTCATCCTGTCTTGCTAATCTTAGTTAGATGTTTTGTGAGATGGGAGGCTAGTGGTTAAACAGCTGCTTTTTTGTAAGGTGCTGTTTCCTGAATTTGTTCAAAACAACACACAGCATCCTTGTATAGTTCCCATCTAGTTTTTTTTTTAAGTGTTTCATTAGGGTCTGTGTGGTGTAACCCTTCAGTAGTTCTGACACAGCTACCTCTTGGAAGAATTCCTTTTTTATTCTCTCAAGATCAGATTTCCATTTGGTTGATAACCTGTTGATTGCAATTTATGCTTTACCTATGTGTATGTTGACATATCTTTCAGTAGATGAGATATTGCTACTGAGGTATACAAACTGGTCTAATAATTTCAGAGGCTTGCCATTAAAAGGGGAGATAGCAAAATTCAAATAAATAAGCAAAAGTGGTAGGTTTTGGTAGTATATTTGTTTATAAACAGTATGAGCAGTTTTAAAGAATCATCTATTTGGATAATTGCGAATTGTTCATTTCTTTTCTGTAAATGGCCAAATGATTTGATGTAGGGTTATGAAATTTGCAATGCTTACTTATTAATCCTGAAGAGAAAGTTTTAATGTTAACATTAAAATCTTATTTAAGAAGAGATCAGTCTTGAACATTAATCAGTGGAAGCTATATTGCTGCAAGGCGTAACTAATTGTAAATCTCTAGATATCAAAATAAAATAAGATTAGCAAATTATTTATCTTATTGAAATAATTTCTCACATTTAATTAAACACTTACTCATTAGATTTGGTTTGTTTAACGACATATCAACTTTTGTGGGTTATTTAATACCTAAGCCATCCTTGTTGGAGAACAGTAGTAGTTCAATTTAACCCATAGCTGGGAAGATAAAAGAATTTCATACCTTCCCAAGGGTATCAGTTTGAAAATGAATGTAATTGCACAATTGAAGTTTGAACTCACTACTCTGCTTTAACCTAGGATGATGGCTACTACACTATGGGGATTCCTGTTCCAGCAGGAGATGCAAAATAAGTATTTTGAATTATTATTTAGGACTGACAATCTAAGCTAAAAAAGAAAGTTTAAATTGATAAATCTCTGATGGTAACATCCATTTAGAAAAAAATGGTAAACTTATACCATTCTTGTTAAATAAAATATATATTTGCCCAAACCTTTTGCCATAAGCATTATTTGTTTCAAGTATTCCTATCTAATTCAAATGATTTTTCAAGAGATCTATTTAATTCATAGACGTGTTCTGAACAGATACTGTCATGTCAAGTCAGAGTTGAACTGGGAGTAATAGGAACAAAGGAGTACTTCACTCTTGCCAAAGCTCCAGAAATGAGCCTCATCACCAGATGCAGTTTCGTGTTATAACTAATTGTAAATCTCCCGACATCAAAATAAAATAAGATTAGCAAATTATTTTCATCTGAAATAGTCTGGGTGTGGTATACATGGCAGTCTACAGCTGGCATCTATATAAAATCTTGAGAAATCAAATGGCTTTGGTATCAGAAAACCCACAAAAGTTGATATGCCATTAAAAAACAAAGGAACTAAAGAAATTTACAATTGTGATGAATTTTCTGTATAGGAAACACGAAAAAGTTGTACAGAACTAAGGCATCTTGTGAGTATGTAGAGTACTGCACTTGCGCAATCCTGTGTTTCAAAAGTAGAAAGACTGGATTCAGAGTTTTTTTCAAGTTGGCACTGTTATATTTAGCATATGGTAGCAAGGAAAAGACAAACAAAGGTTGGAAGTTTTTAAACATTAACAAAAGGGAAAAACAAGGCGATAAAGCAAAGAATCAACTGTACAAATTTGTCGCATACAATATCAAGTAAAAGAGTGAATCGAGGTGTGTGAAGCCAGAGTTCATGTACAGTCACTTATGTTATAAGTTAAGAAACTCACTTGGTGGGTATGGTGGTATAAGGGGGGTAAGGATATCAGATGATCTTGGTGGTAGTAGCAGTCATGGATGGGGTGGCGTCGTAGCTAAGTCAGCAGTTGTTCACAGCAGGTGGTGTGTCAAAAAATCTGTCAGAGTTCAGATGAGTTCTAATGGCCGTAGCATGTTCTTCCCTTCCACCCTCGTGGTCAGTCTGACACCTTTGAAGATTTTCGCTGCTTAAATATCTACCCTTTGGATCAAGTCGGTTCTGGGAAATTTTTTAGGGGGAAGATTTATGATTGGCTGAAAAAGGGTATTTTGTTAATGTGAATTAATTTCTTGTATTCTCGCCTGGAAGCCCTGCGCGGAGTCTCTTGCGCAAAGACACATTTTATTTATTGTTTCGGCAGCAGCCGTCAGGCTAACATCCGGTCAAATGCTACCTTTCTCCAGCCACGTGTATGTTTTTGAATGAAATTGTAAATCCGGATAGATCTGAATCCTGCTATATAACAGCACTGATTTGCCTAGACTTTTAGACTGCCATGTATACCACACAATTTCAGCTGGAAATAATTTGCTAGTTGGCTGGGGCCATAGAATGTCGACTGTAGCTCTGTAGAGAGAGAAGATCTCCATCTGCCCCCAAAATGTCCTGGATATGACTCTAAACTGCATATGATGTTGAGATTCCAGTCTTGGAGCTTTGGGGAATGTAAAGTATCCTTTCATTGCCATTACTCCTAGTTCCATTCCAACCCAGAGTGGTTATACCTGTTAGTGTTCCATCTTTGGGTCAAATAGAACCATTCAATCATTTACTATACTTGAAACCATTTAACTATGTGCAAACAAATGATTTGCTATCTAATTGAATTATTAGATAGCAAGGCTTGAAACCATTTAACTGTGTGTTAATGAGTGAATAATGTTGACTAGAATTATTAGTGTTGAATAGCAATACTTGAAAGCATTTAATGTGTGCAAACAGATGAGCTCTGGTTTGTTTAAAAATGTTACCTCCAATTTATTTGCTTACAAATCATATATCAGGATTTGGTATTAAATAACCTAGAAGATTTGATATGCCATAAAACAACTAAACCAAACCAAACCCAGGACATTCATTTTTTGTCGACATATTCTAAGCCTTGTTGACAGTGGGTAATGCCTTGTCTACTTACTATGTTATCTTAAGTTTTGGATCTCTGGGAGTGTAGAATACCCCTTCCTTGCAATCACTCCCTGGTCCACTCTGACCCAGAGTGGTAGTATTTCTCAAAGTCGAATATATTGGTTAAATTAATCTGTTCATAAATTACTTGTATTAGATAGGAATACTTGATATCATATACCCCTGTGCACCTCCCCCCTCAAAAAAAACTCTTAAGATAAAACTACACCAGACATGTACAATGGTACACAATTCCCTAACCTCTAGATCTGAAATAACCCTGATGGATTGATATGCCACTAAAATCAATCACTCAAATAATAAAACCAGCAATTGTTTGGTTATATTTATCTTGTGAGCTGCCAAGTTGGACCCTAAGGGTTGAAAATTATTCAGTAAGGGTAATGATTTAAAGACGAACATGGGATTCATGGAGCTGACCTCTAAGGTCATGAGAGTCCACTACAGATTAATTTGGCATCAAAACTGCTATTTTCAGCCAAATAGAGATAATGAATTTATGATGGAATAGGTTGTTTTAAACTAGGTACTTCACTGAACCTGTTCCTCTGCACCCTGAAGAAAAGACTGCTTGTTTGGTTTGCTCAGAAGCATTATCAACATACAAGTTGTTTTCAAAAAGTTTTGAGATTGAAGATGTATTTACCAGATCACTAAATAAAACATTAATTTTCTTCCTGGCATTCAATGCACTTATTCCAGTGAGTTTTGTATTGGTCAAAGCACTTTTGAAATTCCTTTCTTGATATGGTGTGAATCTCCACTGTCGTATCTGGTTCTGTATATCATTTAATCTTAATCTTGAAGATGGGATCCTTGTCATTTAGTGGCTAACATAATTGGCTCTTATATTATAGTAAGTGAGTTTGAACTCCATTTGTGCGATTATGTTCACTTTCAGACGAATACCCTTGGAAAAGGTAAGAACTCCCTTATCTTTCCAGCTATGAGTTAAATAGTACCACTACTGCTTTTGTTTGCTCAATTGGCTGGGGCTGTAGAATACACCGACTGCACCCTTTCAAAGGGATAACCCCACCCTAATGAGTGTCCTGGATATGACACTAAACAATCTGATGGTGAGGTCCCAGTGATGCTGGGGCTTTGTCATTGCTCCCAGGTCCACTCATGCCTAGAATAGTCACACTTGATTGGGTCCTATCTATCGGTTAAATAGAACTAAACTGCATACTTATGCTAAACTGAATTGTTTGAATTAGAACTTTTTGACTAAACTGAATAGCTTGAAATAGAAATGTTTTGATAATTAAGCTGTGTACTTACATTTAAACTGCATACTTATGCTTAATTGAAATGTTTGAAGTGGAACTATTTTTGACATTGAAACTGTACTTACACTAAACTGAATTGTTTAATATAGAACTGTTTTGACATTTAACTGTGTGTAAACAAAATCTATACTTATACTAAAATGAATTGGTCGAATTAGAACTGTTTAACTAAACTGAATTGCTTGAAATAGAAATATTTTTGACAATTAAACTGTGTACTCATGCTAAACTGAATTGTTTGAAATAGAATTGTTTATTTGTATAAAAATGGGTTTGGCATTATATAACCTACAAAGGTTGATATGCCATAAACCCAACCAGCCAACCATTGCTTTTCTATATGGCTTTGGTATTAGATAACCCACAAAGGTTGATATGCCATTAAAAAAAAGTACAGCATGATACTTTCCATCTGAGATGAAAGGTCAGCAGGTATGACAAAAAGTGAGAAAAATAGAGATATTTTGGATGGGAAAAAGTGCAAGATGTACCCAGCAGTCTATGGTAGACATAATTTTATCATATAAGTGTGTCCTGGATATGGCATTAAACTGCATCTGATGGTGAGGGTGTAGTCTTGGAGTTTGGGGAATTTGAAGTACCCTTTTATTACTCCCAGGTCCACTGTGACCTAAAGTGGTAGTACTTGTTTGGGGTCTATCTATGGGTCAAATAGAACTGTTCAAATGTTGTTTTTTTTACTTGGGATTATTTTCAATATAAAATAGAATTATCAGTGTTAGATAGCAATACTTGAAACCATTTAACTGTGTGCAAACAAATGAGCCTTGGCTCCTTTAAAAATAATGTTACCTACTAACTATTTGCTTATAAATCATATATGTATAATCCAGAAGGGTTTAGACCAGTTTGCTGGGGCGGTAGAATACATCAACTACATCTCTGCTGAGGTGTAAGACCCTTCCCTCATGAGTGTCCTGGATATGACACTAAACAATCAGATGGTGAGGCTTCAGTAATGCTGGAGCTTTGAGGAATGTGGAATACCCCTTCATTGCCATTGCTTCCAGGTTCACTCGAGCCTGGAGTCATAGTACCTGATAGGTTCCTATCTATGGGTCAAATAGAACTGTTTGACATTTAAACTGAGTGCAAACAAATGACTTATGTTAAATTGATTCATTAGAAATAGAACTGTTTGATCAATTGACTGTATGTCAACAAATGACGGATGTTTATTTGAATTGTTTGTGATTGCAATACTTGGAACCATTTCACTTTCAAATTGAATTGTTAAAAATAGAACTGTTTGATCATTTAACTCTGTATCTACAAAATGTGTTTACAAATCATATATTTGGTATATATATGTAAAAACAGGATTTGGCATTAAATAACCAACAATGGTTGATATGCCATAAAATGCAACTGAACCAAACCATCAAATAATTTGCTCTGCTATTTACATGTCTTCATTGAGAATTTAAAAAAAAAATTAAAGATTGCCTTTTTTTTTTTTTTAATAAAAATGTCTGTCTCTGTTTGAATACTATTTTCCTTTTTGTTTTATTTTCTTTTCTTAATACAGTGTTTTAGAAATAGAATGTTAATATTTCTATTGTTATTCTTTTATGATATGGTGATTTTTAAAGTGTCCACCTGTTCACCATCCCTGTCAACACATTATTGGAATCTTCCCCAAGCGGTCTCAGCTCTGTTTTTCTAATAGAGATACTACCATAAAAATATTAATATTTCTTTTTAATCACCTGCAGGAGATTCCAAGAATGTATTGACAGAAATAGTTAACATGTGGATGGGTTTGGGTTCTTTGTTTAATGGCATATCAACTCTTTTTAGGTTATTTAATGCCAAAGCCATTCTCCAAGAAGAACAGTAGTGGTACTATTTAACCCATAGCTGGGAGGATAAGGGGGTTCATACCTTTTCCAAGGGTATTTGCCCGAAAGTGAACGTAATAGCATGACTGGAATATGAACTCGCGTACTACGATTCCGCAGTCCATCGCTTTAACAATTACACCACGAGGACACCCCCATTAACATGTGGAGACTGTGAAATTATATCATAAAGGTACTCTTGTAAGAGTATTAACTTTTTTTTAATCAACCTATATCTGTTAGCTCAATAATCCTTAAGTCTTGATTATTCCCCAGCCCTAGAATGGCTGGATACTTTAACTGGTTATATGATAGATATGTTTTAAATTTTAAGTTAGGTTCAGCTCAAACTCACAGGTCTTTATAAAATGCAGTTGTGCTACTTTTGTCAAACTGTCATGGAAGAGTGAAAAAAATTGACTGGCATAGACAAGAAGGAAAAAGTTGTTGAATTGATACTTCTTTTGTCTTTGTTAGAACACGTGTATAACCTTGCTAGGTCAATGGGTCACCTCCTGTTAATCTGAGGCATGTGCCCGAGGCTTATTTATATCTGTCTTAATTATTTATAAGCATAGTTCCTATTTTAAAAATAATTGGATTGTTTATGCATGGATTAGCATTGCTCCTTGATACTTGAATGGGTAAAAAATTTTGCAATATTTTTATAACATGAATCACAGTTTAACTCCTGATGTTTTTGCAGAGGTTGTGAAGCTGAGAAACCACACTGGACTGTGAGATTCCAAACTAGCTTGATACTCTCTGGGTATGCCTCTATGGCTTGGAGCTCAGCCTCAGAATCCAGTTTTAGGCCTACCTGACCATACTTGATCATCAAGGTTCTTGCAATCTGAGCAAAATTTCTTGAACCATCTGATTATTGTATTCTTATCAACTGCACCTTTCCCTTTTTGAGCAACAAATGTTTTTGTTTCTTCCATGACATTATGGCCCAATTTGAACTTGTAAAACATAAGCTTCTGAATTAGACTACATTGCATATTCATCTGTATGGCTTTCAAATCACACATGAAGTGTAGCAATGCATGAGTCAGGGCACTAACTACTGTGATACTACCAATCACAGGGGGTACCTACCATGACTTGAACTGTTTTAGGCCTACCTGACCATACTTGATCATTAAGGTTCTTGCACTCTGAGCAAAATCTCTTGAACCATCCACTTACTCTACTGTGATCCACTGCATCTTTACCTTTCGTGCAACAAATATTTTTTGTTTTTTCTGTTGCATTATGACCCAGTCTGAACTCCTAAAATATAAATTAGACTGTTGCACATTCATCTGTGTGTCTTTCAAATCACACAGGAAGTGTAGCAATGCATGAGTCAGGGCACTAACTGTAATATAATGACCTAGAGATTTTGTTTTATGCCTTTGGGTTTAGTTAGGCTGAGAACCTTTCAGCTCAGCACATTGGGTGCAGGTGTTAATGCGCACACGGGGTGGATGTGTTGTTCATAGATGTCAAAATAAAAATCTGATAGAAAGGTTGACTAGTTGATGTGAATGACGTCATGCACTGGAAGTGCGCGTGTGGAGGATTTTGGGGATTTTGAAAAAGTCAGTTGAGTTGAGTCCTGCCTCGGGAAAAGACGGTTGACTTTTGCTTGCTCGCGGAGGCCTTGGGCAGGTGCCGCATGAGATGGGGTGCAGATGGAAAAGCCAGAATAGAAAGAATGTGTATCTCTCGCCTTATGTTGAAGAACCTTTAAACTCAAAGGTAATAAAAAGTTTCATACCTGAACTAAGAAGTTGTAAGTGTTTTTTGTGTTTCGAGATCCTATGTTCTATATATATATATATATATATGAACATTTGATGTCCATTTCGCATATCTGTATCTGGCTATGGTACATAACTACCATGATATTACCAATCACAGCGAGTACCTACCATGGTTTGAACTGTTTCAGCTATGTGATATATGCTTTACAAACTTGTACTCACCTTTGTATTTCTGCCTCAGATCTGAACTTAGTATCTCTACCTGTAGAATTTTGATGGCTACTTTAGAAATTTTATGTGTATTTATCAAGCACCCCTCACATGAGCAAGATGTAACACAAGGTCAATTTTGAAGCAGAGTTTAACAAGTTTGAATTCAGAGTTTTTCTTTTCCTATACAGGTTGCCATACCAAGGTTGAAGAGCCCAGTCTGCCCTACTATTTATCCACAGCTAGAAGGAGAATAGTTGGATGCATACCTTTGCTAAGTGTATTAGCACGATGAAAAATACAAACAACTTTATTCAGGATTTGAACTTTGTTTGCCGTGTCTATTTCCAATGATGATAACCATGACACTATAAGCATTTTTATAAAAAAATATATAAGAGATCAAATAGATGACTGTGCAGGTATTGTATTTAATGGGTTATAAAATACATTTTTTTTTCTCAAAAAATATCCCAGAAACACCCTGTGTCATATATGCTTTAGGGTCAATTTTGGTTAACTGGTTGGTGGAATTCTTGTGCTGCAGTAATTTATAAATGAAACCGCAAACATCTCTACAAATGCAAACAAGGCCTGAATATATATTGTTATAAGGGAGGATATTTTCCCTACAAGAACTGGCCCAGTATGTTGGGGCTGCAGAATACATCGATTATATCTCTGCAGAGGGATAAGACTGCCCCAACGAGTGTCCTGGATATGAAACTAAACAATCTGATGGTGAGGCTCCAGCCTTGGAGAATGAGGAGTACCCTTTCATTGCCATTGCTCCCAGGTCCACTGACCCAGAGTGGTAGCAATTGACAAGAGTCCTATTTATGGATAAAATTGAACAAATTGTATGCAAACAAATGACTGACGTCAAATTGTTACTGTTATATAACAATATTTGAAACCCTTTAACTGTGTGCTACAAAAAGCTCAGGCTTGTTGAAGAATGTTATCTTCAAAACATGTTTACAAATCGTATATATTTAATCTAGATGTATAAAGAGGATTTGGCATTAAATAACCTATAACGGTTGTATATGCCATAAAACCTAACCAAACCAAACTAAAAAGAAAATATTAATTCAATGATGTAAGATTTTAATTAACATTAGCCTAATCAGCTGGGGTTGTAGAATATACTGACTGCATCTCTGCTGTGGGGTAAGACCCACACCAACAATGAGTGTTTTCGATTGGCATTACTCTAAGGTCTTCTCTGACACAGAGGGATAGTGGCTGTTAGGGTCCCAATCTATCGATCAAATAGAAATATTTAATAATTTTCTATTCTTGAAACCATTTAACTGAGTGCAAACAAATGACTGATGTTAAATTGAAATATTAGTACTATATAACAATAGAATTATTAGTGTTAGATCACAGTACTTGAAACCATTCAACTGTGTGTAATTAGAAGGATTAATGTTAGATAGTGAAGAATATTGGTTGACTTGAGAGTGGTCTGACACACAAGTAGTCAGATATTTGTCGCTGCCTCCCACCAGACACGACTTGACACAAGGTCAAAAGCCCGAAGGCCGATTAAAGTGGGAATAAAACGAGGGGGAGGTCGGGAACGAGCTGAGACTCGAACCCTGCTGGTCTATGCAGCTCATCGGCTCACTTAGTGCAATGTGAGCCGGGGTACGTATGCCAGTTTACAGCTTAAACTAGACGCGAGGTCTAGTGCCATACATGGGTTACAAAGGAGACAAAAGTGCAGCTTGCCCACCTGAGGGTAGCCTAGTCAAAACTAGGTGCCTAAAAGGCCCCAAGTCTGCCATTCTGACACACAAGTATATATTTGTCACTGCCTCCCGCCAGACAGGACTTGACACAAGGTCAAAAGCCTGAAGGCCGATTAAAATTCTGACACACAAGTAGTCAAAAGATACACATTGCATTTACTGGATGAATATATGGGTGAATAGACATCACTCATGCAAATGTGTTGGGCATGTCATCTTGGCACCTCAGATACAACCCACCTGCTGCATTAGGTGCTCTCCTATAAAATGAGGTAAGATTAGCTGGCTTGCTTTTACCATGAAGATTCAAGGGCACCTCTGGTGGTGTAACGGTTAGCAAGCTAGACTAGCGAACCTACACAAGTGAGTTCGAGTCTCATTGGGCGCCCATTCATTCGGCCTTTTGCCACATCGAAGCAAAGAGCTTTGTAAATTATTTACCATGAAGGCAGCCATGTTAGGTGAGTCATTTGACTTCTACAGATAGCAGTACCTGAAACCGTTTAACTGTGTTCAAATGAATGAATAATGTTGAATAGAATTATTAGTGTTTGATAGTAGTACTTGAAACCATTCAAATATGTATGAATAGAACGATTAGAGTTAGATAGCTATACTTGAAACCATTTAACTGTGTGCAAACAAATGAGCTCTGGCTCATTTAAAATTAATGTTACCTACAAACTATTCATTTACAGATCATCTATATTTAATGTAAATGTATGAGCAAGATTTGGCATTTAATAACCTACAAGGGTTGATATGCCATAAAACTCAACCATCTACTCAAACTTTAATTGATATATTTCAAATATTTCTATATGGTAGATTATTTCAATTATTTTATAATTCATTTCTTTTTTATTTCTTTTTTTTTTGTAATTTTATAATTCATGAAATGTCTGTTCATCAAATCTGCTAAAGCATCTTGGGCCCAATTTCAACTAAATTTTCAGGAATTGTAATTCGTCTAGCAAGACCTCCACTGAAAAGAGGTATAATGAGTATGATGTTCAATTGTATCTGGTGATGAGGCTTCATTTCTGGAGCTCTAAGGAGTGAGCAGTACTCCTTTGTTGCCATGACTTCCTAGGTTCACTCTGACTCAAGATAGGTAGTTGGTTGGTTGGGTTTTATGGCATATCAACCTTTGTAGGTTGTTTAAAACCAAATTCATTTTTATGTAAATAGTTCTATTTCAAAACATTCAGTTTAATATGAGTACACAGTTTACATGTCAAAAACATTTCTATTTCAAGCTATTCAGTTTATTCAAATAGTTCTAATTCAGCTAAGTATAAGTACAGATTTTGTTAACACATAGGTAAATGTAAAAAATAGTTTTATATTAAACAATTCAGTTTACAGTTTCAATGTCTAAAACATTTCCATTTCAAACAATTCAGTTTAGCATAAGCACACAGTTTAAATGTAAGTACAGGTTAATTGTCAAAAACATTTCTATTTCGAGCTATTCAGTTTAGTCAAACAGTTCTAATTCAAACAATTCACTTTAGCATAAATATGCAGTTAGCTCAATTTATCAGGTGCTACCACTCCGGGCCAGAGTGGACCTGGGAGTGATAGCAATGAAGGGGTACTCCACATTCCCCAAAGCTCCAGCATTACTGGAACCCCATCATCAGATTGTTTAGTATCATATCCAGGAAATTCATTGGAGAGGTCTTACCTCTCTGCAGAGGTGCAGTCGGTGTATTCTACAGCCCCAGCTGACTGGGCAACAGATAGGTAGTACCCGTTCGAGTCTCATCTAGGAGTCAAATAAATGTTTGAAAATTAATTGTATTGTATAGGAATATGTGAAACCATATAACTGTGTGCAAAAAAATCATTACCATTATCATTAAATAGAATTATCAATGTTTGATATGAATACCTGAAATCATTTCTGAGGGTTATTCAAAAAGTTTGGAGGTGCCCGTGGTGTAATGGTTATTGTCGTAGGAAATGGATCCGGCGACACGAGTTCAAATCCTGGATGAGACTGAATGCATTTCACATAGCACAAACACCCTTGGGAAAGGTATGAATCCAATAGTTCTCCCTCCAGCTATGGGTAAATAGTAGAGCAGACTAGGTTCTTCAGCCTTGGTGAGGCAACTAGTCTAGGAGAAGGAAAACTCTGAATTCAAACTTGTTAAACTCCGTTTAAAAACTGACCTTGTGACATATCATGTCCGAGTGGAGGGTTTGGTAAATATGGTTGTTTAAAAAGTTCTAAGCTCCACTCAGATTTTAGATTTATCACACACTTTCCACCTTTGTATGGTTCTCACCTGCAAAGAAATTAAGACAGAAATCTGAATTAGTTTTCTAATTCGTTTCTAGTTTTATAAGAAGTGATTGTGTGTTGCCACAACAAAAATCTTCAGCTATGGCTCTTCTTTCTGGGTGAGGCTTAGAATTTTTTGAATGATCCTTGTAATTGTATGCAAATTATTTATTTATTTATTTATTTTGAGTGAAAGTTTTAGTCTGTGCAGTATAATGTTGGAAGACCCGAAACTTGTAAGGACCCCAAGAACATGACTGATGAGGTGATCCTGTGCACTTTTTGAGTGTATGATCATAACAAAAGTATTAAGAATAATTACTTGGAGCTATAATCTTTTACTAAAGGCTTTTATTAGTTACTTGAAACCATATATTTGCTATTTAATTATCAAAACTATATAGTTGTTGGTCAACTGTAGTTGAGGGTTACCTGAAGGTTCCTTTTCTATAGCTACTACACTTAGGTGTAGGGGAGGGTGCCTCTTTTCCCTGGATCACTCCATTTTACTTTTGATACATACCATATAATGCTGAGTGTTAAGCAAGGAGGCGTCAAGTACCAATTTTTGAGTCTTTGCTATGACTCGACCTGGGATTGAACACCGGTCTCCCAGACCATTGGTGAACACTCTACCACTAGGCCAATGCCCCGAAACTATACATCTGTGAGCAAATAAATGATTATCATTAAATAAGAATAGTTACTTTAAACCAAATAATTGTTCTTGAATTATTCATATTAGATAAGAATGCTTGAAATGATATCTTACTGTCCCTTCACTGTGGTTACTCACTCTCTTAGTTGTTGTTACAAGAAGTAGATGACTCTCTCCCTCTTTTTATGTATTTAGACCCATTCTGTTGAGCTTGTAAGAAATGTAATGGTTATCATCAGAGGAAATGGACATGATGAACCCAGTTCAAATCCTGGGCAAGGTTGTTTGCATTTCATTTAGTGCTAATACCCTTGAGAAAGGTATGCATCCATCTACAGGTAAATAGTCGAGCAGATTGGGCTTTTTAACCTTGGTGTGGCTACTGGTCTTGGAGTAAGGAAAGTTCCAACCTGTTAAATGTTGTTGAAAGATTGACATTGTATCACATCCTGATTGTGGTGGACTGGTTGAGGAAATTTTTAATTTGATATCTGCTTACCTGGCCTAAAAATTGCTTAAGAACCTTTCTTTTTCTTTTTAGGTTGATGTTATCTCTAAAAGTCTGCAAAATAATAAGATTATTTGAATTATTAATTTTTTGGGGTTTTCAAAGGGATGTCATATCTGGAGAGAACAAAGTAGTGACTCATAGTAAATAAGGAGTAAAGACAAATAAAACGTCTTTTAAATATGAATGATTATCCTAAACTTTAATAAGAGCGACTCTTTCTTTTATTGAAATATAAAATGGTTTATTTTGTTGGGGAAATTTTCTAACTTTTTTCTCCTAATGGCCCAATTTTCTACAGTGAATGGATAAATAAAAAGGTAAAAAGTTAAGAGTAATGATGGTTTGGTTTGGTTTTATGGCATATCAACTATTGTAGGTTATTTAATGCCAAATCTGGTTTATACATATATATTAGATATATATATGATTTGTAAACATAAGTCAACTAAGTTAAATGGTTCCAAGTATTGCTATGTATCACTAACAATTCAATTAAACAGCAGTCATTTGTTTATCCACTCAGTAAATGACCAAACAGTTTTATTTCAAACAATTCAATTTAGCATAAATCAACAAAGTTAAATGGTTCCAAGTATTGCTATGTATTACTAACAATGCAATTAAACATCTGTCATTTGTTTATACACATTTAAATACTCAAATAGTTCTATTACTAACAATTCAATTTAGCATAAGTCATTTGTTTGCACTCAGTTTAATTGTCAAACAGTTCTATTTGACTCATAGATAGGACCTTATCAAGTGCTACCACTCTGGGCTAGAGTGGACCTGGGAGTGATTCAGTGATCGTGGAAAATTGGTACCCCAAATCATCTGATGATCTCTCAGTTACCTCACCAAGAGTCCTAGTCAAAGTACCAAATCTTTTTATTAACCAGATGGAATTCCTGGTTTGATGTGGCCAAATATCACTCATCCTTGCTGGTACATCAAAATCAACATTTGGTGTAGAAACTGACTGTCTTCTGTCTGAACTCGAAAACACAGTGAGGGAGAGAGTTATCTCAATTTTCAAGATTGGTTCTGTATATCTTTTTTAAAACTGGATAAATACCTGGATGCCCACCCTGTGTATAACTTTTACAAGGCATTTCATCTGTTTGATCTTAGATAGCTATCTCGTATAAGCCATGACATTGATAGTTTTGCTGCCACTTGCAAGATTCTTCTACTGATCTTGAAGAATTCCAAATTCATGTGAATTACCAAGATGACCTACCAAATCTGTTTAATATCCCAGCATTTTAGAATGCAAATAAGAGCAGATTTTCCCTTCTGGAAGAGATTGCCAATAAGGTCATATTGATGCCTGTTACCAGCATAGATGCTGGACGTTCATTTTCTCAGTAGAAATGTTTACTAAATAAACAATGTGAAAGTTTTACTCCTAAGAACACCAAACAACTTAAAATGTATTATAATTGAAATTTAGAAATGAGATTTGAAGATTGGATATTTCCCAAATTAAAAAATTAGCTATTTTAAATTTGAGCAGTATTTCAACTTGAGATAAGTTGTTTTATTTAAATTTTGAATCAATTTTTTAAATATTTTTTTTACAAAGATCTAGTTAAGGTTTAATTCCTGTTTTGTAAAATTTTAATCAAAATATTTAACTTACTCAGATATTTATTAATGAGATTTAAGTTATTTGCTGTGGATTCTTTAAATGAGATTTTTTTGTTGATTTTAATATTGTGAATCAATAATTAGAAATCAATCTGGATCCTTTTACTTAAAAACACAAAAACAATTTAAATGACTTCTTTCTTAAAGAAAGAAGCTCTGATTAAAAGTTCTACCTCAAAGATAATTATGCACTGCAACATTTCATTGTTTTATTGTCTAGTCATGTTACATTTTTAATTTTACATATAATTTTTTTTGAGACTTGGATTTCAACATTTCCAAACAAAATTGAAGATATTTCTTTATATGTAATAAAACTTTGAATTATGTTTTTGTTTTCAGTTTTAATAATAATGATAGCATATTCTATTGCTATTTTTTTTTATAAAATACTAAAAAAATGAAAAAAACAATTTACCAAAAGTGGAAACGGATTCAAGAAAAATTTGAAACCGAAAATCAGGGGCTGTAGATTATGTTGCTGTCAGTGAAGAGATGATATAAGTCTATCTCAGAAAATCTGCTTGCTTCTTCCATTGAGGTAAATTTGTCTGTGTGAAAAGAAAGTCAGAAGCTGAGTGTAACAAATTTCATTTTTACAAGTTCAGTTTTTTTTTATTACTTGTTTTCTTATTTCTTGAGTCTGTAGAAGTAAGTAAAAGTAAAGTTGGCAACTTTAGTCAAGGGTGACCTGAAGGCTCCCATTTCAACAGCTACTACATCGAGGTGTAGGGGAGGGCGCTACTCCTTTCCCTGGATTTCTCCACTTTACCCTTAATACGCACTTTGTAATG
Organism: Sepioteuthis lessoniana; assembly: GCA_963585895.1. NCBI lineage: Eukaryota > Metazoa > Mollusca > Cephalopoda > Myopsida > Loliginidae > Sepioteuthis > Sepioteuthis lessoniana. Next base: position 26,799 of record CAUZXS010002414.1, on the reverse strand, counting down.
CTGAGTGTTAAGCAAGGAGACATCGAGTACCATTTTTTTTGAGTTTTTGGTATGACTTGACCTGAGATTGAACTCCAGTCTCCCAGGCCATTGGCGAACACGCTACCTCTAATCGGGGTCATTTTTCTTCAACTGATTTATATTTTCTCTATCCTGCCCTCCGTTAGTGCTTTCTTGTGTGAGCATATTTCAAACTTAAGTCACACAAGACAGAAAGCAGCTCAGAGATATTACTGTCTCAAGGAGGTTGTCACTTGATTCCAATCATAGGAAAGAACAATGGATATGTTATTCATTAAAAGAATCCAATCATGTTTGTTTACTCTTGTAGCAATTTTACCAGTTTCCATAACTAGAAATTAGATTGCTCTATTGCTTTTAGTTTTAATAGATGGTTGGGCCAGTCTGTTAATTTTTAAATGAACAATATTGAATAATGTTTCCAGCATTTTTTTTATTTAATTAAAAAGAAAATTTCTACTGTTCATACATGGTGCGGATAACTTTTAACACACACACACACACACTCCCTTTGTTGCAGATGATACAAGGTCATTTTTTAAGCTGGGTAGTGCTGATTTGAATTCAGATTTTTCCTTCTCTTAGACTTGTTGCCTAACCAAGGCTATAGAACCCAAGCTGCACTACTACTCATAGCTGGAGGGAGAAGAGATGAATTCATGCCTTTCCCCGCAGACATTTGCATAAAGTGAAATACAAATGGACTTATCCAGGATTTGAACTTATATTGACAATTCCATTTCCTACAACTGTTATACTCAGTGTGACTCTATAAGAATATATATATATATAATATATATATATATATATTCATATAATGTGTGTGTGTAGTTAGGCAGCAGTCGTTCTCCAAAGAAAATAGTGAGTATGTTGGTCTTACCACTACAACTCTTTCCAGACGACTTACAATGCACCTAAATGAATCCAGTTCTATTACTTTTCATCTTAAGAACCATTCTTTTCCTAAATCCAAGTTTTGAAAAATTCTAGTTGAAAACACCACTATAATCGCCAACAAAAATGATAAGCTACAACTACAAATCCTAGAAGCCCAACATATAAAAACAAAAAACCCTAAAATTAATAAAAATAATTTTGAAAATAGTGACAATGTTTTGAAATGCTTTTAGTTTTTTTGTTTCTTTTTCCATATTCCTATAGTATTCTATTTCTGTTGATAGCGTTCCCTTTTAAATCACGTTCCCTTTTTAAATACATCAGTTACTGTTTTATCCAACTTGGTGTTCCCATATTTTTGTTATGGTATAAACTTTCAAAACTCGAGACAATTTTGGGAAATTCATCTACCAATTCCAACCTGAAATTAAGACACTTATCAGAAAACTTGAAAGGATTTTAAATAAATTATACAGACAAAATTTGTTTTTATTATTTAATGAAACATACTTATATATATGATTATTGCCACATCTTGACAGATGATAGCAATCTTTACCACCAAAAGTAAGCTCAAACATCCAGATAAATAACTAATTGGCTCTTAAGCCCAGCTGCCGACTTACAAGACTCAAGCCAAATATGACTAATGTGGCTTGAATTCTGTACAGGGTTAATGAGATCCACTTATGCAATATCATTTTATGAATCTTTTGTGTGTTGTTTTAATCCAGGACTTGATTTGCACACATTACCACGAACAACACATGTATTCCCATGAGGATGAGGTGGTTATGAAAGTTTATAAATTTTTTAATTTTTTTTGTTTTTCAAAGTTACTATGAGATTTGACATGGGTAACATATCCAGCTTTTGATAACAGATGATGATGGGCAGAATTTGCATTCCTAAATCTCAGAACCACTTGGCAGATTTGCAGATGAATCACCATTATGTTGTATGTACAGTATGTTGTATCTCCCTTTTTTCAATCTCATACAAGCACTGTTAATGATTCAACATCAATTATTTCTATCTAATATATTTCTTTCCCATTCTTTGACATTGATTTCCAAAGACTTCAAGTTTTCTTAAAGACAGTCTTTATTATTTGAGAATATGCTGCTGGGTGATGTCGTCAGTAATATTATGACTGGTTTATTAGAGGTTTCTGGTTTTTCTACCTCATAATCCTCTCACCATCTAGATCCCAATAGGGATGATCAATGCCTGGTTTGCCACCCATCTTTCTCAATGTGAGCAGATGTATTAGATTTTAATGAGTGACTGACTGCATAGACCTAGATTTCCATTCACTGGATTAGCTGCTTATGCATTCTGAAAAAAGTGTGCATGTGTGGTATGGTAAATTGAATGCACACTATTTAGCTGGTAGGGTATGGTGAATTGAATGCTCTCTATTTAACTGGTATGGTATGTTGAATTGAATGCTCTCTATTTAGATGGTATGGTATGGTGAATTGAATGCTCTCTATTTAGTTGGTATGGTATGGTGAATTGAATGCTCTCTATTTAGTTGGTACGGTATGGTGAATTGAATGCTCTCTATTTAGCTGGTATGGTATGGTGAATTGAATGCTCTCTATTTAGCTGGTATGGTATGTTGAATTGAATGCTCTCTATTTAGATGGTATGGTATGGTGAATTGAATGCTCTCTATTTAGTTGGTATGGTATGGTGAATTGAATGCTCTCTATTTAGTTGGTACGGTATGGTGAATTGAATGCTCTCTATTTAGCTGGTATGGTATGGTATGGTGAATTGAATGCTCTCTATTTAGCTGGTATGGTATGGTGAATTGAATGCTCTCTATTTCGCTGGTATGGTATGGTGAATTGAATGCTCTCTATTTAGCTGGTTTGGTATGGTGAATTGAATGCTCTCTTATTTAGCTGGTATGTTATGGTGAATTGAATGCTCTCTATTTAGATGGTATGGTATGTTGAATTGAATGCTCTCTATTTAGATGGTATGGTATGGTGAATTGAATGCTCTCTATTTAGTTGGTATGGTATGGTGAATTGAATGCTCTCTATTTAGCTGGTATGGTATGGTATGGTGAATTGAATGCTCTCTATTTAGCTGGTATGGTAGTGTGAATTGAATGCTCTCTATTTCGCTGGTATGGTATGGTGAATTGAATGCTCTCTATTTAGCTGGTTTGGTATGGTGAATTGAATGCTCTCTATTTAGTTGGTATGGTATGGTGAATTGAATGCTCTCTATTTAGCTGGTATGGTATGTTGAATTGAATGCTCTCTATTTAGCTGGTATGGTATGGTGAATTGAATGCTCTCTTTTTAGCTGGTATGGTATAGTGAATTGAATGCTCTCTATTTAGTTGGTATGGTATGGTGAATTGAATGCTCTCTATTAAGCTGGTATGGTATGGTATGATGAATTGAATGCTCTCTATTTTGCTGGTATGGTATGGTGAATTGAATGCTCTCTATTTAGTTGGTATGGTATGGTGAATTGAATGCTTTCTATTTAGCTGGTATGGTATGGTGAATTGAATGCTCTCTATTTAGCTGGTATGGTATGGTGAATTGACTGCTCATTACTTTGTGCTAATGATTCAAATCATCCAGCGTTCTTATACTTTTTGAGCTACTGATTAAAAAATTCAACCAATGAAAGTCTACCTAAATTTGGAAAATGGAAGGAAAAGGGCTTCTTATCAGTGTCTCGCTGCTTTGAGGAATGTGGAATATCCTTTCATTGCCATTATTACCAGGTTTTCTACTCTGGTGTGATAGTACCTGTTAAGGTTCCATTTATGGGTCAAATAGAAATATTAGCATTAAATTGCAATATATGAAACCATTTAACTGTTTGCAAACAAATGAGCTTTGGCTCATTCTAAAATGCAAAGCATATATATTTAATGTGCATAGGAACAGGATTTGGCATTAAATAACCCAAACGGGTTAAATTGCCGTAAAAACACAACCAACTGTCAGTTATTCTTCATCATATAGATTTATATATGATATTTCAGAATGTAGATTCTTTATTTTTTTTTTAGTTCTAAGAACCAGCCATGGAATTAGTTGTCTGAATTTCTGAGATGAAGCTTGATGATTTTTATCATTTAGGGTTTTTGGACTATCGTCTTCATCTTTATTGTTATATTCACATTTCGGCCCATATGTCCTCCAGCCTTCAGGTGTTCGTCGAACTCAGGAGCCTACATGAAACTTCAAATCACATCCTTTATTTATTCCATGGGGGGCTGCTTGTTCTGATTCGTTAACCATAACAGGTATAAGTGCTAAGTATTCCTGTATTGTTACTTGCCTGCAGGCAGGATTGAACCTAACTAACGTCTATAACTGTTACGCTATGTGACCTGCTGGACAATTCAGAGTGGATTTTTGGTACTTATAAACTCAATGATCTTGCATCACTATCATTACTACTACTATGTATGTTTTTTTTTACCTGAGCTCATATTCCAATTTTTTTTGTTTTATTTTATTTTTTATCTAACCTTTTTGATTATTTGTTCCCATATTTTATTCCTCTCTATATTTGGTCTACTTAACAGGTCGCTGTAGCCCAACATATGTGCTGATTCCTTAAGGTGTCTAATTATCCAGGACATATTGGCTGAAACATTGTGAATATAACAATAAAAATAAAGGCATGAGTTCAAAAACACTGAATGATAAAAAGCCATGGAATATTTTTCATAAATTCTTCTCGCTTGATAATACGCAGGTATCTTGATTAGAAAAACTGAATGACTCTAGCTCAGAAGGACAGGTGTTTAGGCAGATACTACACTCTGATCTTAGGCTACTTGAAGTTATCATATTTACCCAACCCCTCCGCTTGGGCAGGATATGACACAAGGTCAATTTTTTAAGCAGAGTTTAACAGGTTTGAATTCAGAGTTTTTCCTTCTCCTAGACTAGTTGCCTCACCAAGGCTGAAGAACCTAGTCTGCCCTACTATTTACCCATAGCTGGAGGGAGAATAATTGGATTCATACCTTTCCCAAGGGTATTAGTGCTATGTGAAATGCAATCAGTCCAGGATTTGAACTCGTGTCGCCGTGTCCAATTCCTGCGACGATAACCATTACACCACGGGCACCTCCTAAAGGCTACTTGAAGTTATAATTGCATATTAAGGATTATTATTAGTTGATTGAAACCATATAACTATGTGCAAACAAATGACTATAATTATACAGAAATAATTACTTGAAACCATATAATTATTGATATTAGATTAGAATACTTAAAAACATTCAAATGTGTGCAAATTATTTGTATTTGATAAGAATAATTGATATATGACACTGTGCCAACAAATTTTTGACAACTACACAAAAAATGTAAGTTTAAATGGAGAATAAATGCAATTCCTAACTTCTAAGCATGAAATAACCCTAGATGGTTTGATATGCCATTAAAATCAACTGGTTAATCAAATCTGATTCAAGGCAGGAAAATGTAACAATTGGTTTCATTTTCTTTGTTCAATGGCATATCAACCTTCATGGGTTATTTAATGCCAAAGCTATCCTTGTAGAAGAACTGTAGTGATACTGTTTAACCCATAGCTAGGAGTAGGGGGGGAGATAAGGGAGTTTATACCTTTCTAAAGAGTATTAGTTTGAAAATCAATGTATTATTGTGACTGGAGTGTGCTTACTATGATGTTGCAGTATAGCACTTTATCAAATACACCAAGGTTTGCCCAGTTGGCTGGGGCTGTAGAATATACTGATTGCATCTCTGCAGTGGGGTAAGACTACCCACCCCCAATGAGTGTCCTGGATATGATACTAAACAATCTGATGGTGAGGCTTCAGTAATGCTGGAGCTTTGGGGAATGTGGAGTATCCCTTTATTGCCATTGCTCCCAGTCCACTCTGCCCTGGAGTGGTAACACCTGATAGGGTCCTATCTATGAGTCAAATAAAACTGTTTGACAATTAAAATGACTTATGCTCAACTAAATTGTTTGAAATAGGAATGTTTGATCATTTAACTGTGTGTAAACAAATGACTGATGTTTAATTGAACTATTAGTGATACATAGTAATACTTGGAAGCATTTAACTTTGTTGACTTATGCTAAATTGAATTATTAGAAATAGAACTGTTTGATCTTTTAACTGTGTGTAACTAAAAAATGTGTTTACAAATCATATATTTAATATATGTAAAAACAGGATTTGGCATTAAATAACCATCAATGGTTAATATGCCATCAAACCAATACACCATGGGAACTTCTACCTGCAGCAGTCTTATTTACAAATATGCTAAAAAAATAGTATGGGTTGGGTTAGATGTGGTCCAAGGGGTGCCAAGAGAATTGTTACAATAGTTCCACATTTGATTTAAAAAAACAATAATTTTCTGTAACATGTTGAAAAATAAAAATGAATCTTTTTTGTGAAGATACAGAAAATCTTTAAAATCACCATGGGATTTTTTTTTATCACGAAAGTTTTGAAAATATAGTACAGTTACATCAAAAGGAATTTTACTATTGTATATAATTTTCTTTAGATAACTATAAAATGGAAGTTATCTACCCCCCCCCCGAAAAAAAAATCACATTTTTATTTGTTTGTTTCCAGAACTATGTTAATATCAACATAGCCTACATAATGTTAAAACATTAATACATATGATCAATATGCAGGGTATATCTGGCAGATGTAACACAAGGTCAGTTTCTAAGCAGAGAAAGCCTGGTTTGAATTCAGAGTTTCTCTTCTCCAAGACTGGTTGCCTAACCAAAGCTATAGAACCTAGTCTGTTCTGATTTTCCTGAAATGCCTTTTTCATATATATATATATATATATATTTCTGTGCATTTTTCAGCACCCTTGCTAGCATCAAAGCAGCCTACATCATGTTAAAACATTAATATATACTAACAAATGGCATTTATCAGTCATGGGATACCTAATTTGCATAATGATTTTAAAAAGCAAGTTTTATTGTTTTATTTTCATATATTATTATATATATATATATATATATATATAAGCAATAATTTTGTGTAATCTTTTATAAGTTTTATTGAAGGAGCATAATTTGCAGTGTACATTAATGTTCAAGTTTTTTTATTTGCTTTTGAAAAATATATTGTCTACAGAAGCATGAGTAAACAAGTAAATAGACCCAAAATAAGAAATTCAAATTATCATCATGACGTTTTGACTGCACGGATTCCTTTGTGTGTGTCTCTCCTGTCTCTATCAGCCATCATACTTCCTAATTCTTCAGTATGTCCTTCAATGTCCACACAGAGCTGATGAATGTTGATTTGGTGTGTCCATATGTAGGAGACCTTAGGAAAACATTGTTTATGGGTTTGTTTGTCCAGTTGGCTGGGGCTGTAGAATGCATCAACTGCACCTCTGCAGAGGGGTAGGTAGCTCCCCTTCCCCAATGTGTCTTGGATATGACACTAAACTATCTATTGGTGTGGTTTCAGTGATGGTGGGGCTTTGGGGAATGTGGATCACCCCTTCTTTGCCATTGCTCCCAGGTCCACTCTGGCCTGGAATAGTAGCACCTGATAGGGCCCTATCTATGGGTTAAATAGAACTAAACTGCCTACTTATGCTAAACTGAATTGTTTGAATTAGAACTGTTTGACTAAACTGAATAGCTTAAAATAGAAGTGTTTTTGACAATTAAACTGTGTACTTATGCTAAACTGAATTGTTTGAAAAGGAACTGTACATTCGCCTAACTGAATTGTTTAATATAGAACTGTTTTGACTTAACTATATAAACAAAAACTATACTTTTACTAAACTTATTTGTTTGAATTACAACTTGACTAAACTGAGTATTTTGAAATAGAAATGTTTTTGACAATTAAACTTTGTACTCATGCTAAACTGAATTGTTTGAAATAGAACTGATTATTTACATAAAAATGGATTTGGCAATAAATAACCTCCAGTGGTTGATATGCCATAAAACCCAACCAACCATGAGTTTATCCTTACTTTCTCCTGCTTGTCTTGGTTGTCTTTCTTGGATGGTTTGCAAGGTGGGAGGTAAGTTGTTGTACTGCTGCTGTTTTGTAGATTTTTGCTTCCAAGATTTTTCTTCAAGAGTTGAAGTGGTGCAACTTTACTGTAGTAATGGCATGGCTACAAATTGCTGATCAGCCAACATTGGTATGTCCATGTGAAGAACTTCATTGCTTATTTGTTTATCCTGACTCTCATCAACAGGTCTTGCTCATTTTCCTGGGATGGCTTGTTCAAAGAGAAGTAAATGGCCATACAGTTGCTGTTTTGTAAGGTGCTGCTTCCAGGATTTGTTTGCATTCGAGATCCAGCAATAATAATGATAATAATAGCAGCAACACTTACCAGAGGTCTAGCTTATTCACAAGACTAATAGCTTGAGCTGGACTGAGGGCTGGTATATATGTACAAGCATATCCAATGAGATGATCCAGCCAATCCCAATCCAAGGAATGGACTTGCCCATGTGTGCATGATGGAATCTCCCAATGTGCCATAGATAGTTCTCCTCTTTCATGGAGGGAGAGTCTTCTTAGTCTTAGGGCCCGTCCTTTGCGGACACCCCGGAGCCTGTTCTGGACTTCGGTCCAGAGCGTGGCTCTGCAAAAGGAACAATGGCAGACTTGGGGCCTTTTAAGCACCTAGTTTTGATTAGGTTACCCTCAGGTGGGCGAGCTGCACTTTTGTCTCCTTTGTAACCCATGTAGACCTCGTGTCTAGTTTAAGCCGTAAACTGGCATACGTGCCCGGACCCACATTTGGGTTCATGAAACTGCTTGCCTCATCAGGCTCACATTGCACCAAGTGAGCCGATCAGCAGCATAGACCGGCAGGGTTCGAGTCTCAGCTCGTTTCCGACCTCCCCTCCCCTTTATCCCCACTTTAATTGGCCTTCGGGCTTTTGACCTTGTGTCAAGTCGTATCAGGTTGGAGGCAGCGACAAATATCGGAGTCTTATTAGTCTTAACCAAGCTATTGACTACAAGTCTATTCCATGATCCAACATGTGTGTGTGTGTGCATGACAACAAATTGAAACTCTGAGTGAGTCCCTTAATGGCTAAATTGATGGACTATGGCCTAAAAGTGAGTTCTAACTCCACTCATTCTGTTACATTCACTTTCAGATTAACATCTTTGGGGAAAAGGATGGACCCTCTTATTCCCCCCCCCCCAGCTATGGGTTAAATAGCTCCACTGCTGTTCTTCTGCAAGGATGGCTTTAGCATTAAAGGTTGATGTGTCATTAAACAAAGGAACCAAACTAAACTGAACCAAACCAAATTGAAACCCAGCATGGGTAATATGGTTAGTCTTGAAAAACCTGTAGTTGATCTTAGATGCTTTAGATACTCTCCATTTATATTTACTTCCATTCTTTTCCTGTCCATTTTCCACCAGAATATGCTTTCTAGAAGTGGTAACTAATATAAATTAAATCATATTTTGTTGGTTTGTTTAATGGCATATCAACCTTTATGGTTTATTTAATGCCAAAGCCATCCTTGTAGAAGAACAGTAGCGTTCTTATTTAATCCATTGCTGGGTTGTGCGGGGGAATAAAGGGTTTCATACCGCTACCAAGAGTATTAGTCCAAAATATATCTCCTTGCCAGACTTTCTTGATTAATTTTTATCCTACTTTTACCTTCATGTAGTCATAGAATTGTAACATTTTTTTTCTATATTTTTTTTATAACTTTGGCATAAATTAAACACCTGCTGTCATAATGGTGGACACAAAGTCAGGGCCTAGTTTAGCATTATGCATAAATTATAAATTGAGACCAACTTTAGTAACCCTTTCACTCACTTCAATTTAGCCATAGATTTTCTCAAAGAGGAAAAATTTTCGTCCAGAAATGGTGATAATATCCATACAGACCAGATAAAAATGCATTGGAAAGAAGTTTTTCCTACAAAAATAGACATCTTAGTAGCTGTATGAACACTGAATTTTGGATTATTTTTTTCAAATCAAACAAGAACAAATACACCACAATCAATGTTGTCTATCCAGAGGTTCTTTCAAGATGAAAATATTTGCAATATTGAAATTTTGAAAGTGTGTTGCATTTTAGGCATAAATGAAAGGTTGCAACACAAAGTACTTTATGAACATCAGTAACCATCTTAAAACCTCTATGTAATATGGATAATTATTACTAGTTATAAAATGCATTAAAAATTATTTTAGCACTCTTTACTAATTCTTACCTTACTTAGTCTCAATTTAGTCATATCATTTGAATATCAATGTTGTTTATATCATTTTTATAACTTTTACATAATTGTTCTTCATATTTTGATCTCAAATTGAATTCAAAACTACCATATGTTCCTCTGAGTCAGATGCCTTTTCACAATTATTCTTAAAATAAAAAAAGCTTAATATACTGAACTTTTGGTTTATTTTCTTTCATTTTCAATGTCAGAATCAATAAACAAAAATGTCATTTAATACATAAGTATTACACAGCTGTCACAATGCAATCTAAATTGATCTTTGTGAACAAAATACTGTCTATAGTTTTGAGAAGGGTTATTTACATCCAAAGAATTTTTCTAGAATTACCCTTTCTATTTATCTATGGATTTCTTTTCTAAAGAATTAGTTAATTTCTACACAATGACAATTTTTTTCTTGTAGTAGTGAGTGCTATTAATCAAAATTAATATTTCAACTAATTTGTTCTGAACCTCTACTAATAAAAAAAAAAAAAATGATGATAAATAAAAATCATGATTCACCAAATATTTTTTTGTGTCAGTAAGACAACAGCTTCAACATTTTTGACCAGATTTCAATCGAGCTATCAAGAAATGTGAGCGTAATTGCTGCAAAGGTTTTAACTAGTTTTAAAAGTCAGTTCAGTTTAGCATTATATGTATATTGTAAATTGAGACCAAACTTTAGAGCATATTTCTCCCTTTCCATTATTTGCATCACTTCAAAAACAAAAATAAAATTGCATTATATATATATATACTGGCCTATTTGCTTGGTGGGCAGAATGTTTGCTAATGACCGAGAGACCAGGATTTAATCCCAGGTTGAGTAATACCAAAGATTCAAAAAATGGTACTTGATATCTCCTTGCTTAATACTCAGCCTTTATAAGGTATGTATCAAGAGTAAAGTGAAGCAATCCAGAGAAAGGAGTAGCACTCTCTCCTACACCTCGGTGTTGAAACTATTGAAAAGGGAGCCTTTGGATTGCCGACTTTACTTTTACTTATATATATAATTGTGTGTGTACACACATGCAATTATATCGATATAATTGTGTGTCCGTGTGTGTGTGTATATATATATATATATATATATATATATATATATATAATTTAGAACCAACCCAACAATATATTTTATTTTAGATATTTTTGATATCTTTCATTCTCTTATGAGACTCTATACTTGGATATTCGTATATTTGTGCCTTTTAATATTTTGATATTTGCACTACTTGTTTTGTATTGAGCACCATATTATTTTTTAATGAATATTTTAAATTGATGTTTAATTTTATTATTTTTCAGACATGGAAATCTAATTTAAAAAAAAAAAATTGGTTTCTGACCTTAGAAAATGACTACTGATCTCAATATAATTTCCTAAAAATTTAAAATTTCAACTTAATGATTTAGCCCAAATTTTATAGTTTTGTTTTTTTGTTTAATGGCATATCAAATTTTGTGGATTATTTAATGCCAAAATCAAAAAAGCTGAAAAGGACAATTGTGGCAATATTTTGTTGTTGCCTGCACATTTTTGTCTGCCAAACAACTCAATCTCAGGTTGTGTAAATTCTTTTAAGAATAGTTGGTTACAGGCAGGGCTAGGTTTAGATCTTAAGAAGAACCTGAACAAATAGAATGTTGATCCTGCTTCATTATGTATGTATGTATGTATATTTGTTCCCCACAGTCTAAAATAAAAAAAAAAAATCTATCAAATTTAAAAGACCCAGTCCAACTAGAGGAGGAGTCTAAATACTCTAAATTGATTCAAATTAGTTCAAAGAAGCCTTATTAAATCTGAAAATAGATAAATTTCCCCTGTTCTTATATCTTCTTTTTTATTTTTTATTTTTATTTTTTTAGTTTTATCAAGGGCCTAAGACTAGAGGGTTCTTGAGGCCCCATAGTTTTTGTGGCCTCTCAGCTACAGCCCATACTAGCTCATATGTAAGTCCAATATTGGTTGCAGGTTTGGGTTGAAAATGTACAAGCCATTAGTCAGCTCTATGTAGAAGAAAAAGAAGCAAAACAAATTCTCTGAATATACAGGCTGTTTCTTTATTTTCTCCTAGAGTGCTTCCTAGGTTGGTGGGTGAATGTGACCCTTTGCAACATGGACTTGGGTGCTGTTCTTTTGGTTTCATGATTATCCTATTCTGTCCAATTTTCAGCTAACTGTGCTCTGTTCCTCCTATGATCAAGTCTTGCAAACAATTGTATTGCTTCCAAGAAACAAAACCCCATACTTCTTGTGATGACCTCCCAAAACTAAAGTACTTAAAAAAAAAGAAAAATGATACTCTTGTTTTCCGATCTCTGACTGCATTAGCACCAAATTTATGACAGACTTTGCTCGTCCATGTGAAGGGATCTACAGGAGTATGTCACGTATGAGCTTGTCCTTACTTCTCCAGCAGTGTTCCGCATATCTGGTTTGTCTAACTTGGATAGTTTTCGTGATGGGTAGTAGGTGGCCGTATAGCTGCTGTTTTGTAGGGTGTTGCCTCAAGGACTTGTTCAATTCAGCTTGCAGCATTCTTATGTAATTGCCGTCAAGCTTTTTTTTTATACATTTAATTAGCGTCCATGTAGTGCATCCATATGGCAGTATTGACATGACAGCCGCTTGGAAAAAACTGCATTTTATTTTATCGGTCAGGTCTGACTTCCATATGACCGACTGCTATAGGTTGAAGAAAGCTCTCTGTGTAGCAATTAGATTCACCAGTCTTAAAAATATTTCAATTGCAAATGCATGGTTTGAACTGGTCCAAGTCATAATTGTAACTAATCTTACCTGGAAAAAATAAATGCTAAAATATTAGCTAGATGGAGCTACCATTGCCACTTGCCTAAGTTCGCTTGCAACTTACAGGTGACAGTTTAAAATGTTAGAGGTATTTCTGCTGTACCCTATGTTAATTGTATGTTTTTTTTCTAATGGTGTTTGCTAATTTGCATATTTTTGCTTAAAAAAAACTATCAACTAAAAAAGAAGGAAAACAGGTTATTAGAAAAATGAGATTAAAAAGAAATAATTTTTTTATCACAGATTTAATTTTTTTTCTTTCTTAAATGAGCAATTGTTTATTCAATAGCTTTTATAATTATTCTTGACTGCAATAGTGTTGTTATCAACCTTGACCTTGAAAAAAAAATTTCCATTCAAGTTTTTGTTGCTACTGTAAATTTATATCTCATTTACTTTTGTTTGAGATTTATATATACATATATATTGTTTAGTGATTCACCAAATTTTATTGCCTGTAGTTTTTCTTTGAATGTAATTGATAGTTGATGCAATTATTCATGTATTCCATGGAATTTCTATTTGTACAGTTAGTACTTAAACATGCACACAGCACATATATAATCAAGTCATATTGATAGCACTGAGTCTTTTGACTGTCTTTTTCCATCTGTCCCTATCATTGATCATTTCTGGCAGGTCTTCAAGACTGCATCTGGTGTTTGCACAGAGCTGATTTAAGTCTTTGTTGGTCGGCCAAGTCTGGTGTATCCATGTGTAGGAGTCCATAAGAGAATGTCACTTTCTCCAACAGTGACCAGCAAGTCTTATTTGAATTATTTAGATGGTTTGTGAGATGGGAGGTAAGTGGCCGTACAACTGTTATTTTGTGGGGTGCTGCTTCCAGGATTTGTTCAAAAGAGTATAACATTCTTGTGTACTTCTTATCTAGCTTTTTCTGTAAATGTTTTGTTCGAGGCTAAGTGGTATAACCATGCAGTCATATTAACACAATCACAGCTTGGAGTTTGGTTTTGGTTTGGTTTTATGGAATATCAACCATTGTAGGTTATTTAGTGCCAAATCCAGTTTATACATATGTATTAGATATATATAATTTGTAAACCCATTTTGTTGATAACATTTTAAAACAAGACTGAGCTCATTTTTTGCATACAGTTAAATGGTTCCAAGTATTGCTATGTATCACTTACAATTCAATTAGAAATCAGTTATTTGTTTACATAGAGTTAAATGCTCAAACAGTTCTATTTTAAACAATTCAATTTAGTATAAGTCATTTGGTTACACTCAGTTTAAATGTCAAACAGTTCTATTTGACCCATATCAAGTGCTATGACTCTGGGCCAAAGTGGACTTGGGAGTGATGGCAATGAAGAGGGTACTCGGCTTTTTCCAAAGCTCAAGTATTACTGGAGCCTCACCATCAGATTTTGCCCAGTCGGCTGGGGCTGTAGAATACACCGACTGCACTTCTGCAGGGGGGTAAACTCCGCCCACCAATGAGTGTCCGGATATGACACTAAACAATCTGATGGTGATGTTCCAGTGATGCTGGGGTTTGGGGAATATGGAACACCCCTTCTTTGCCATTGCTCCCAAGTCCAATCTGGCCCGGAATGGTATTACCTGATAGGGACTTATCTATGGGTTAAATAGAACTAAACTGCATACTTATGCTAAACTGAATTGTTTGAATTAGAACTGTTTGACTAAACTGAATAGCTTGAAATAGAAATGCTTTTGACAATTAAACAATTCAGTTTAGCATAAGTATGCAGTTTAAATGTAATGTACTTACATTTAAACTGCGTACTCAGGCTACTGAATTGTTTGAAATGGAACTGTACTTACATTAAACTGAATTGTTTAATATATAACTGCTTTGACATTTAACTGTGTGTAAACAAAATCTATACTTCTACTAGACTGAATTGTTTGAAATAGAAATGTTTTTGACAATTAAACTGTGCACTCATGCTAAACTGAATTGTTTGAAATAGAACTATTTGTATAAAAATGGATTTGGCGTTAAATAACCTACAAAGGTTGATATGCCTCAAAACCCAACCAACCATCACCATCAGATTGTTTACTGCCATATTCAGGAAATTGTTGGCTGGGTGGGGGTGTCTTATCCCTCTACAGATATGCAGTCAGTGTATTCTACAGCCCCAGCTGACTGGGCTAACCACAGCTTGAAAGAAATCCTGTTTTTATCAGAAAGATCAATTTCCAAATGATCAACAGTAACAGCCTGTCAATAGCAATCTACGCATTCTCTGTGTATGTTTACATCACTTTCAGTAGATGAGATATTGCTGCCGAGGTATGTGAAGTAACCTACTAAGACCTAAAATCAAATCTGTGGATTACAATAAAGTAATATTTGTAGAACATTTACACTCAAACAGTTAATGATTTTAGCAGAGACGCCAAGTTCACCATCATAAAGTAAAAGTTAGCAATCCAAAGGCTCCCTTTTCAATAGCTACTACACTAAGGTGTAAGGGAGGGCACTATTCCATTCCCAGGATTGCTTCACTTTACTCTTGATCCTTACCTTATATTGCTGAGTGCTTAGCAAGGAGGCATCAAGTACCCATTTTTGAGTCTTTGGTATGACTCAACCTTAGATTGAACCCCAGTCTCCCAGACCATTGGTGAACACTTGACTCATTAGACCCCCCCCCAAAAAAATACAAATTGGACAATATTATGGTGATAATAGAAATACATGAAGACAAATGGGGAAAGTGTCTTTGAACACTGGTCCCAAATGATTTTAACATCAAACTGAATGACCTCAAGGTGCTGCTTTGAAATAGGATGGACAAATTTGGGGTGACACATAAACACCTTACCACCTTGTCAGCTGGGGCTGTAAATATGCTGACTGTCCTGAGTGCCCTGAGTATGACACTAAACTACCTGATGGTGAGACTCAAGTCCTAGAGTTTTGGGGAATGTGGAGTACCCTTTCATTGCAATTGCTCCCAGATTTACTCTGATCTGCAGTGGTAGTACCTGTTAGGGTTCCATCTATGTGTCATATAGAACTGTTCAATCCTTTATTAAGGATTATTACTAGTATTTTGAAACTATATGGCTGATTAGAAATTATTCATATTAGAGAGGGATATTTGATGAATAGAGTTACTTATGTTAAATAGCAAAACTAGAAACCATTTAACTGTGTGCAAACAGATAAGCTTTAACTCATTTATGAATAAAGTTACCTACAAACTATTTACACACACACACACACACATACACATATATATATATAAAACAAGATTTAGGTATTAAATAGTCATCAAGGGCTGATATGCCATTAAACCAAATTATCAAATCTAACCTAAACACCTAAATAAACAAACCAAGCTGCTATGCTTAATTAGAAATACCTCACCGATGTTTAATATATATTCACATGGATTAGCAAAGGCAAGACGACCAGTTAGAACCTACATACAACAGCTCTGTGCCAATATAGGATGTAGCCTTGAAGACCTACCAGGAACAATGAGTTCTTCCCTACTTCTTCAGCAGTGTGCCACAATGAAGTATCAATGTTCTATCACATGCCCTTTCCAACAGTTGTCAGTAAAAATGGCACATCATAGCAAGATTTTTATGAGAGTACTTAAAATGCTTTAAGAAGATAAGACAGTTCCCAGTCCAATTTGGAACTGAGGGATAATTACACAACATAATTATAATTTTAGTTTGGTGTAGATTTTTGCCTTTACTCCACATTTGTTTTTTTTAAACCCTTACAATATGGGAACCGAGTATACTCTATTGAAACATAGAACTAACTTAACTTGTTTTTGTTCGTGGAGTACTTTTAGGAATATTCCATATTTAATATGACATAGTACACACGTTTTATTTTTACTGGCCAATAGAAAAAGGTTGCAAGAACTGATTTGCTTATAATTAACATGTTACATCACCAGGTATATTTCTAAATTCATAACAAGAGTAAAATGGCAATTTCAGCAATAAAACAAGATGGAGAGTAATTTCTTTGATTTGTATTTTGGTAAATTCTGACTGCAAATTTGTAAAGTTTGACTCTGAAAAGATAGTTCTGTTATGATAATGAGTTTAATGATTATTTGTGCAGTGACATGAAAATGTTTGATTGTATGTGAACCAAGGTATATCTGAATATAAGAGATATGTCTGATTGATTGATTTTAATGACATGTTAACGCATCTAGATTTATTTTATACTGAGAGGTTAGGGAATAGCATTCATCATATGTTTATATTTACATTTTTTGTACGGATGTTTCTTAAGACTTTTATTTTTGCTCAGGGTCTGATCAAATATGAATAACTTTGCAACCGATCTATTTAAACCATAGATGGTAGGACCCTAACAGGTACTACTACTCTGAGTCAGAATGGGCCTGGAAGTAATGGCAATGAAAGAGTATGCCACACACCCTAGATCTCAAGACTGGAGCCTCATAATCAAATGCAATCTTGATCCTATCCAGTACTTCTTTCTTTTTTTTTCTCTTTTTTTGTAGGTCTTACTTCTCTGCTAGGAATACCGTCAGCATATTTTCAGCTTTATTGACAAGGCTATTACAGTAAATACTGAATATTTATTTGAAAATAAAAGTTGTAGTTATTATTTGTGTACATAATTTAAGGCTGTCAATTTCAGCCGAGTTTAACAAATTAATTTCTTATCTGCATATTAGTGCCCAAAAGTTTAATCATTGCAGTGAGGGTTAAAGTGATTTTCCCCTTCCCAGGAAGTCGAGCACATTTAAGAATCTCAGAATTATATGAGAGAAGAAATAATGAGATTTATCACAAAATTGATACCAAATTGGCCTGTGAAATTAGATAAATGAGAGGAATGTTAGTTCTAAAGAACAAAGATTACACTGAGAATGATAAATTTTAGAGTTAAAAAGAAAACAACTGTTTGCTCTATTTGGACATCAATAATTGGCTGGTTGGATTTATGGCATGTCAACCCTTGTTGGGTTACTTAATACTGTTGTTTGTTTTTTTTTCCTTTTTTTTTTTTCAAGCCATTACATGGTTTCATGTAAGTAACAACAATAATCATTTGTAAACAATAATTTGTATGGCTATTCTTAATACTAATAACCATCGTTTGATTGTATATAGTTTTATATGTATTTACCCAATCTGTCTGCTTCCCCAGTCAGCTGGGGCTATAGAATACACCAACTGCACCTCTGCAGAGGCGTAAGCCCCCCCCCCCATGAGTGTCTTGATATGACACTAAACAATCTGATGGTGAGGTTCCAGTGATGCTGGAGCTTTGGGGAATGCAGAGCACCCCTTCTTAGCCATTGCTCCCGGGTCCACTCTGGCCCAGAGTGGTAGCACCTGATAAGGGTCTTCTCTATGGGTTAAATAGAACTAACTGCATACTTATGCTAAACTGAATTGTTTGAATTAGAACTGTTTGACTAAACTGAATAGCTTGAAATAGAAAGGTTTTTGACAATTAAACTGCGTACTTATGCTAAACTGAATTGTTTGAAATGGAACTGTTTTTGACATTGAAACTGTACTTACACTAAACTGAATTGTTTAATATAGAATTGTTTTAACATTTAACTGTGTGTAAACAAAATATGTACTCATACTAAACTGAATTAGCTGAATTAGAACTGTTTGAATAAACTGAATTGCTTGAAATAGAAATGTTTTTGACAATTAAAGTATATACTCATGCTAAATTGGATTGTTTGAAATAGAACTATTTGTATAAAAATGGATTTGATGTTAAATAACCTACAAAGGTTGATATGCCATAAAACCCAACCAACTAACCAACCAATCCTTCTGCACTAGAAGGGTGTGACACAAGGTCAGTTTTTTTTAAGCAGAGTTTACAAGTTTGAATTCAGAGTTTTACTACTTTTTCATCAGTTGCTATACCATAGTTAAAGACTTCAGTCTACCCAACTATTTACTCATAGCTGGATCAAGAATCGTTGAAGTATACCTTTCCCAAAAGTATTAGCACTATGTGAAATGCAAATGGCCTCATCTAGGATTTGAATTCTAGTCTCAGTGTCCATTTTCTATGAAGATAACCATTGCACCACAAATGTCTCCATCCACCAAGTTATAGTTTCAACTATTCCCATCTAAAACTTTTAATTTGCACTGTTATATGGTTTTAAGTAACTAATCATAATAGTAATAATTATCCTTTGAATGGTTCTATAGAATATGCCAACTACATGTCTGCAGGGAGGTCAGACCTCCCTCTACACAATGAGTGTCTTGGATATGACATAAAACTATTTTGAGGCTCCAGTTCTAGAGCTTTGGGGAATGTAGAGTACCTCTTCATTGCAATTACTCCTAGGTCCATTTTGACCTGTAGTGGTATTACTGTTTAGTGTCCTATCTATGAATCTCATAGAGCTGTTCAATTTTTTACTAGGAATTATTGATATTAAATAGAATTATTAGTATTAATTACCAACACTTGAAACCATTTAACTGTGTGTAAACAAATAGTTCTAGATCATTAAAAAAAATTGTTACCAACTTATTGTTCACTTACAAATCATATAATATGAACTGGATCTGGCATTGAATAACCCACAAGGGTTGGTATGCCATAAAACTCAATCAACTAACCATTTAACTGTGTGCTAATAGAACTATTAATTTTAGTTATACTTAAAACCATTTAGCTGTGTGCAAACAAATGAATACTGGATTGTTTAAAAATCTTACTGATAAACTACTGATTTACAATTCATATATATATATATATATATGACAGTTTTTGCCACAAAACACAACCAACCTAAACAATTATAGCTTCAAGTAACTATTCTAAATACAAATAATTTTCACACAGTTATATGGTTTCAAGTATTCTTACCCTGTACAAATACTTTGCTGTCATATGACTTCAAGTATTTCTATTTAATACAAATAATTTGTTTACTATTGTATGGGTTTGTGTAGCTGAGCTAAAAGTAGTTAACCTTAATACAAATAATTTGCACATAATTATATGGTTTCAAGTCATGATTATAATCCTTTGTAAACAATTATTACCTATATTCATGTATTGTGATTTTATGAGGCGTACATTTTAGTTGCACAGTTGGCTGGGGCTGTAGAATACACTGATTGCTTCTCTGCAGAGGGGTAAGACCCCCCCCAACGAGTGTCCTAGATATGACACTAAACAATCTGATGGTGAGGTTCCAGCAGTGTTGGAGCTTTGGGGAATGCGGAGTACCCCTTCATTGCCATTGCTCCCAGGTCCACTTTGGCCCGGAGTGGTAGCACCTGATAGGGCCCTATCTATGGGTTAAATAGAACTAACAGCATACTTATGCTAAACTGAATTGTTTGACTAAACTGAATAGCTTGAAATAGAAATATTTTTGACAATTAAACCATACTTACATTTAAACTGCGTGCTTATGCCTAACTAAATTATTTGAAATAGAACTGTTTTTTGACATTAAAACTGTATTTATACTTAACTTAATTGTTACATATAACTGCTTGAATAGTTTGAAATAGAAATGCTTTTGACAATTAAACTGTGTACTTATGCTAAACTGAATTGTTTTAAAGAGAACAGATTATTTATATAAAAATGGATTTGGCGTTAAATAACCTACAAAGGTTGATATTGCAATAAAACCCAACAAACAAACCAACAACCTACATTTTCGTTTAATATTCGGGGGTCGCACCATATGCCAGTTACAAACTTTATATTTGTAAATAGTTGGACAAAGCTAGGCTTAGGCCAACTAGTAGGCCTACAATTTCCAGCTGCAAATGTCAAAAAAATAGTCCCAGATAGTATCGGATGATACTCAAATATGCATGGTATAGCTTCAAGTAACAATGCATAGCGCTCAGTCAGCTGCAAAATACACCAACTGCATCTCTGCAGAGAAGTAAAACCCTGCCCCAACGAGTGTCCTGAATATGAAACTAAACAATCTAATGATGAGGCTTCAATAATGTTGGAGCTTTGGGAAATACAGAGTACCTCTTTATTGCTATTGCTTCTCGGTCCACTCTGACCTGGAGTGGTAGTAACCAGTAGAGTCCAATCTATGGGTCCGATAGAACTGTTTAACATTTAAACTGTGTGTAAATAAATGACTTATGATAAATTGAATTGTTAAAAATAGAACTGTTTGATCATTTAATGTGTGTAAACAAATGACTGATATTCAATTAAATTGTTAGTTATACATAGCAATTCTTGGAACAATTTAGCTGTGTGCCAACGAATGAGTAATGTTGAATAGAATTATTAGTATTAAATCACAATACTTGAAACTCTTTAACTGTGTGCATAAATCAACTTATTGGTATTATATAACAATACTTGGAACCATTTAACTGTGTGCAAAAAAATGAAAAGTGCTCAATTGAATAATTAGTGTTAAATAGCAATACTTGTAACCACTTCACCTTCTGCAAACTTGTATTTAATATTGAATTGAATTAGTAGTGTTAGATTGCAATAGTTGAAACTATTTACCTGTGTAGAAGCAATAACAAATTAGTTCTAACTCATTTAAAAATGAAATTATCGACAAATTTTGTGCAAACAAATGATTGGCGTTTAATTGTGACTATTTTATAGCAGTACTCGCAACCATTTAACTGTGTGCCAAAAAAAAAAAAAAAAAAAGAGCTCAGGTTCATTTAAAAATGTTATCTACAAAATATGTTTACAAATTATACATTTATTATATATTTCCGCCTTGAGCTACCGAAACTGTGTTATCATCCTGGTTAGCGGATGATGAGGACAGGGTATCGCATGTGCTTTCAATTGTCGTATGATAAAAAAAAATGTAAAAACAATTTGGCATTTAATAACCAACAATGGTTAATATGCCATTAAACTCAACCAAACTAACTATGCTTAATACAGATAATTTGCCCATGATTATATGGCTTCAAGTATTCCGATCTAATACTAACAATTTATATACAGTTTTATGGTTTCTCATAACTAATTATAAGAATCCATTGTAAACAATGACCGATTGAAATAACTATTCTAAATGCAGATAATTGGAGAGCATATCACATTAAACTGTATCCACTGGTGAGGTTCCTATTCTATCACTCCAGAAAGTATCTAACACCTGATGTGGGGGAGGGTTTCAGTGACGGAATGTCTAAAGTACTGGACTGTGGTCTCAAAGTAAATGAGTTCAAACCCCAGCGATACTATTACATTCACTTTTGGATAAATACCTTTAGGAGACGTATAAAAACCTCTTATCCCCCCAGCTATGAGTTAAATAGTATCACTGCTGTTCTTCTACAAGGATGGCTTTGGCATTAAGTAACCCACAAAAGCTGGTAGACTTTCTTTGTCCCTATAGAAAAGCCAGGATGGAATACTGTTCTTATATCTGGGCAGGTTCAATTCACTTTATCTTGTCTACTTTGGATAAAGCGCAGAACCAGTTGTGTAGCCTTGTAGGAGAGAATCGCTTTTTGTCAGTTCACCCTCTTTTTCATTACTGGAATGTAGCTCGTCTGTCTTCTATCATTATTCTCATAGATGATGTTCAGATGAGCTGCATTTGTGGTTGCACCTGTTTGCATTTCTAGAAAAGAACTCATTTTGCCGTCTCGTGCAAACAGCATCTGCTCTTTCTGAATCTTCTCCGCATCAACAGCTTTGTTCTTACAACATTTGCAATGTGGATCGCACTCTTTCATGAATGTTCTTCTTCCAGCTACAACCTCTGGGTTTTTTAAACTCCAGATCTAACCAGTGTCTTGTGTGGTCTTAGAGGGGAATCTCTATGGCTTACATGCTGAACTATGACAATATAGTAAGTGAGTTTGAGCTCCAGTCATCTTTGAACTAATAACCTTGGGAAAGGTATGAATGTTCTTACCCTCTCCCAAACTATGGGTTAAATAGTTCCACTATTGTTCTTCTAGAAGGATGGCTTTGGCATTGAATAACCTATGAAGTTTGATGTCCCATTAAACAAAGAAACAAAACCAAACTTGGTCTTAGTTTGGATTTCTGTTTTGTTGTCCCTTTGTGATATTTTTTTCATGACAACTTTACCCACCGTGTCATTTTATACCTCTTTTTATAACCCGTGGTGTAATGGTTATCGTCATAGGAAATGGACATGGCGACACAAGTTCAAATCCTGGACTAAACTGATTACATTTCACATAGCACTAATATCCTTGGAAAAGGTATGAATCCAATTATTCTCTCTCCAGCTATGGGTAAATAGTAGGGCAGACTAGGTTCTTCAGCCTTAGTGAGGCAACTAGTCTAGGAGAAGGAAAACTCTGAATTCAAACCTGTTAAACTCCGCTTAAAAACTGACCTTGTATCATATCCTGCCTGAGCGGAGGGGTTGGTAAATATGATAACTCTTTGCCTATAGTGGCCAAGTGGATTTGCTTACAGTGACTCAGTGTTTGTATATATAACTAAAATTGAATAAAGATACCAATTGATACTTTGTCTTGTATGCTTTAAAAAAGAAAATAGTATGATTATTAAAATGCAGCTATAAAAATGTTTTGGTTATTATTGTGAGTATCTATAGGATCCCAGAGGGGCAAATAGGTTATTTACCTCATGTCTGGCTTGACAGATTGTTTGCACATAGTGAGATAAGACTTTCTTAACAAGTGTAAAGAATAATCCTATGTGTTATTGGTGTGCATGTATAAAACTTTTAAAAAATCATTATTGTTAGTGATCATGAGACCATTCATAGGAGATTCTTTATCATTGGAATTATAAAATTAAAAAAATGCAATAGACCATTGAAAATAGTCATGTTTGCTGTCAAACATTTAGAAATGTATCAAATTTCGGCATTAAATAACCAATAATAAGTTTCTATGCCATTAAGCAAATAAATCAGACCAAGTTTATAAATAGTTATGATTACAATGAAATACTTTGGAATGAATCAAATTTTGGCATTAAATAACCCATAAGGAATTGATATACTCTTAAACCAAATCAAACCTGAGAGATTATTCCATAAGGCCCTGTAGACACACAAAACTGACTGTAGGTTTATTTGCATATCAAGCAATGTTTTTTGTGCAAACTAAGCTGAGATAAAGCTAGAAATTCCCTGTGCTATATAAAGTAAGAGTAAATTTGGCATCAGTAGTTGAGAGCAACACAAAGGCTCACTTTTTAATATCTACAACACCGAGGTGTAGAGGAGGGCACTACTCCTTTTCCTGGATTGCTCTATTTTACCTTTGATCCGTACCTTATAATGCTAAGTGTTAAGCAAGGCGGCATCAAGTACCATTTTTTTGAGTCTTTGGTATGACTCAACCTGGGATTGAATTCCGGTCTCCTAAGCCATTGGTGAACACTGTGCTATATAGGATCCTTTAATATCCTTAGTAAATACTTGCTTTGTCATTTCACATAAAATGTTGTCCATCATAACTCAAAAACATGATTTGTCATTGGAAATCTGATTCTTTCATTTTGATCCAGTTGTGAATATTTTGATCTCAAAGAAATCAAAAAGATATGCAATTGGGTATTTTCTTTTGAAGTGTCAACTTGAAAATATCTCACCTCAATAACATTGTCATTATCTATGAATTGATCATACCCAATGAGATAAAGACGTACCTAACACAGGACTAAAGAAAAAAAGCATTATTCAAAATCATTTTCTTTGTATACATCTGCTACCTGGAATGCTATATATAACAATTTGCATTGGTTAAATTTTTTCTAAAATACCTCCTGGGTCATATATATATATATATGTGTGTGTGTGTGTCTGTCTGTCTGTGTTATATATATGAGTGTGTCTGTCTGTGTTATATATATGAGTGTGTCTGTCTGTGTTATATATATGAGTGTGTCTGTCTGTGTTATATATATGAGTGTGTCTGTCTGTGTTATATATATGAGTGTGTCTGTCTGTGTTATATATATGAGTGTGTCTGTCTGTGTTATATATATGAGTGTGTCTGTCTGTGTTATATATGTGTGTGTGTCTGTCTGAGTTATATATATATATATATAAATATGTATGTGTGTGTATGTGTTATATATGCATGCATGTGTTATATGTGTATGTCTTTCTGTGTTATATGTGTGTGTGTGTGTCTGTTTATCTGTCTGTGTTATATATGTGTGTGTCTGTGTTTATATATATATATATATATATATGTATGTATGTATGTATGTATGTGTGTGTGTGTGTGTGTGTATGTGTTATTATGTGTGCATGTGTGTGTGTATGTATGTGTGTATATATATATATATATATATATATATATATATATATATATATCTCTGGGACAATACAGAGCATGTAAAAAGTCATCCGACGAGACGGAGAATATACCAACAATATTCTCCGCCGAAATAAATTTATTATGACGGCTTAACTGAGTTTGAGTCTCCATTTAATTATACTATATATATATATATATATATATATATATATATATATATATATATGAGGTGCCTTCAATAAGTTTCCAGACTTTTTGTATGGGCACTTTTATTGATAGTACACACATGAAACTCTAGTCCCCTTCAAAGTAATCTCCTCTGGCTGCAATGCACCTGTTGTACCATTCCAACAACTTCTGGAAGGCCCCATGGAAGTCGTCTTGTGTGAGTGTGTCAATGACCTTTGTCACAGCCTCTTTCATCTCCTCAATTGTCTCATAACGACAGCCTCTAAGTTTTTCCTTGAGCTTAGGGAATAACCAAAAGTTACAGGGAGCAAGGTCTGGACTATAGGGAGGGTGAGGAACTGTCCTGATGCCCATCTTGGTCAAATAGTCTATGACAAGGATGGAGTTGTGGACTGGTGCATTGTCCTGGTGGAAATGCCACTGACCCGATTTGAAGAGTGCTGGCCTCTTCCGACGGAACCTCAACATAGTATTCCTTGTTGACTGTCTGTCCAATGGGAACCCAGTGCATGTAGATCATGCCTGTGCTATCAAAAAAAGAATCATCAAAAGTTTGTGGGTGGCCTTCTTGGGTCTGGGAGAGCCAGCATGCTTCCACTGGGAATTATGTCTCTTGGTCTCTGGGTCATAGCAGGAGATCCAACTTTCATTACAGGTCACCAGAGCATCAAGAACTGCAGGATCTGAATTGATCAGCTCAACCATCTCCCTGCTGTCATGACAACGTCTTTCTTACTGTTCTTCTCTGAGCACCCTTGGGACAAACTTCGTGCAAATCTTCAGCATCTTCATTTCCTCAGAAATAATTGTATGTACAGTTCCCACACTGACATCAAACAGCGCACTTATTATCTCTATAGACACATGCCGGTCCTTATCCATGAAATTCTTTATTTGGTCAATCAACTCTAGTGTTCTGACTTCCTTACTCCTCCCACACCTCTCATCATCCCTCACAGACTCCCTGCTTTCCTTGAATCTCTTATGCCACTCAAAAACTGATGCTTGATTCATGCAAAATGGCCCAAAAGCAGTCTGAAGCATTCCATACATTTCTGCAGCATTTTTTCCATGTTTAAAACAGAATTTTATTGCATATCGTTCTTCTAAAGTATCCTCACGTCCAGATTGCATTTTTGAAATTCACCAGCTGTGACAATCAGGCTTTAGTAGGGTGTATTTCAATTGCTGCTATAGTTGTTGATTTGAACTTGAAATCATAAAAATTGGTCAATCATCTCATAAGATGTATAGCAATAACAGTGAATTTTCAAGAGTCTACGACAATTTTAAATACCTGTACAAAAAAAGTCTGGAAACTTTTTTAACAACCCTAGTATATATGTGTGTGTAT